>JAODAL010086148.1:0-10349 GCA_025379985.1 Phyllomedusa bahiana
CAAAAGGGGATGATGCCCCAGGGCTAAAAAATCAATGGTGAATTGTTTAATAAAAACCCGCTAATGTTTTGGTCAGGGGAAACGTGTGATAAAGAACTGAACCTTTCTAAAAAAAGCGCCCCAGAGGATGCCATGACGGGATAAAAACAGCTGTGAAGTGCGGATTTCAGGTAGGTTCACTCGGTGAGACCAAGGTTATTTATTGTAACTTTAGAACTGGGTATGTGGATCCTCTGAGTATGAAATTATTTTGTAATCACACCAACCAGGAAGAAGAGTCAAGGGGGCCCCCATTCTTCACGACCCCAAATCAATATCGGCGGGTCTCAGCTGTAAGGAGCTCCCAGGTCATTACCTGGCAGAGGTGACAGTCAAAGGCAGGTGAAACCCTAGTAGCAGAGTCCTCGGCAGTAAGACGGGCATAGCAGCGGGCAGGGCCATTCCAAACTAATTGCACTCGGGGCAGGTAAAAGAAATTTGCCACCCCCCGGTAACATAATGGACCATAAAACTACAAATAATATCAACGTTACTAATTAACACTGCTGCCCCCAAACCAGAACCCAGGCAAATAGTCCCAATTCCCAAGATACATATTACCATGCACGTGACCAAATAATACCCCCACACCATGACCAAAAACTGAAAACACCGTGACCCATATCCCCATAAAAGAGAAATAATAAAACTGACCCATTACTAAATACAAACCATTTTACTACAAACAATTTTACCCTATACAGTGACAAATACCTTTTGTACACGGGCTTGCAGACATACAAACGTTTTACATTAAGTTCACCCCGGGGACTTACAGGAGCTCTTGAAGAGTCTTTCTTTCTCTTCTTCTTCTCCATCTGTCCCCAACCCAAAGAAAAGCCCCTGTAGCAAGGCAGTAGCCCTGTAGCCGACAGTAGCCCCTTAGCAAAGGCAATAGCCCTGTAGCAAGACAAACCCCCTGGCCAGGCAATAACCCCTTAGCCAGGGGAATAGCCCGTAGCCAAGCAGTACCCCCCCTAGCCCGGTATAGTCCCTTATAACCCGGTAGATGCCGCTATACCAGGGAGTGCCCTTATAGCCAGGGAAATCCCCTTACAGCATGGTGTGCCCCTTATGCCAGGTAGATGACCCTATAGCCCGGGAGATGCCCCCTTTAGTCATAGATGCCCCTGTAACCATGTGTTGCTGCCTATACCAGGTAAAAAGCCCTTTAGTAGGTAGTGCCCCTTATAGCCAGGTAGATGTCCCTATAGCCCGGTAATGTCCCTTATAGTCAGGTAGATGCCCCTGTAACCATGATCTGCCTATAGCCAGGTTGATGCCCTATAGCCAGTTATGCCCCCCTTATGCCAGGTAGTGCCCCCCTATAATAGGGAGTGCCCTAAAGCCAGGGAGAGCCTCCAATAGCCAGGCAGTGCCCCTAAACCAATAGTCCCCCCAAAGCCAGTGTGCTCCAAATAGCCAGGTAGTGCCCCCTAATAACAGGTAATTTTCCCCCCTGCATTTAATGATAATAAAATACTCCCCCTCACGATCCCATTGGCCCACGCATCCGTCCGGAGCTGCTGACTGTAAGCGGTATACATCATCACCCCGCTTTATCTGTCACGCAGCCCAGGGATCCCCGGGGGCAGACCCCGGGCCCCGAAAAATCCCAGCGTGGTAAAAGCTGTCGCCCCCGTGCGAACGGGGGAGGGGCAGGACGGTAACAACGTCCTGCCTCCTCCATGTACCAGCGATGCACACAATGTGTGCAGGCGGGTGCCCTGCACGCTGTATTGGCAACGGTTTTTGCGCAGTAGAGGCCCGACCCCCAGCCTGGAGCAGGTAACAGCAGTAAAGGTAGCGGCACATAAAGGGAGGTAAAAAGCAGCAGGAACACTGGAGCCATACACCATAAACGAGGTAAGGGAAAACGGTAAAGGACAGAAAGCAGAGGTCAGGATAAATTGTAAGAACATCAAAAAACGAATCGGGCACAGGTGGGAATTTCCCAAAACCAAGTGGTAAAGGTCATTGGGCTGGTAATTAGTGACGTCTCTTTAAACTTGGCAAGTCGGTGTCAGCCCCAGGGAGACACTGAAGGGCGGGACCCAGCACGTGAAGATCAAAGCAAATGAAGACGGTGATACACATAGAAAAAGGGGGAAGGGGATGCAAAAATCATGGGCATGTCCCCTCTGGAAAAGCCCAACGATGTGCACCCGTGAAAACTGGACAAACCCCTTTACCAAGAAAGGGGGGTTTTTTCTTTTTTTTAAAAAGCCTATGAACCAGGGTTTGTAGCCCCAATCACCAAATGTGGCAAGAAGTTGGTAAGATACTTTAAGACCAAAAACATCGACTAGAATACTCCTCTACCCACCGAGAAACAACAAAGGTGGGAAACATGTATCTGAAGATATTAGAACAACTTCTAGCTCCCTCTTATCTGCTGTCCAAAGAGAAATCCATATTTGTTTCAGATGTTTCAGTTAAAACTATAGCTGTAATCAGGGGCGTAACTAGAGAAGCCAGGGCCCCAAAGCAAATTTTTGATGGGGCCCCCTACCCTCCTTTCCCCTCCTGACCAAACCATGTACCAGACATGCTGTTAGTTAAGTAGAAAATAAAAGGGGAAAAAATCCCTCACCATCATTTATCACCATCAAGGCTCCCAAAAACAAACCCCCACTAAAACCAAGATAACTTTACCCAATAACATACACAAAGGAATTGATTTTTTCCGCCAGAACACGCCCACAAAGTGATAAATAATCCCCCTACATATTATTGATCATAAACAAAGACAATAGTACCCCCAATATAGGGGACCATATGGGGGTATATACAGTGAAAAAAAAAGGCTCTGGACTGTATTAACCACCATAAGTGCCCAAAATTTAGGGGTAGACCCGTGACCAGGCTCTGTAAACATATAAGTGATTACTGTAGTTACATTTTGGCTCACAGGTGACGTTTCTCTGACGGTCATTATTTTCCCCTTTGTTCTGCTCCGTCCAGTCTGCCTTATGATGACATTCCACCCCCCTTTGATACAAAAAGAGGGTTTGGACGACAGCATATTTTTTTATATGCTGGTCCAAACCATCTTTTTGTATCCTCGGTGGGAGTTTGAGGCTTGCTTCCTTTGGGGGACGGCTTTGATTTTTATTGACTTTTTTATGGTCTTTTGTGGAATTTTGTGCTGTTCCCATTTTTTTTTTTTTTTTTTGGGATCTCCTACCACTTGTCCCCCCAAAATTTGACACAAATAATTTGAATCCCGATTTTCCAGCAAACCCCCCCTTTGGCTAATGGGGCCATTTAGGCAGGCAGGTTTAGATAGGATAATAGGGCCCCAAAAGGCAAGGTTTAAGGTAGCCAAAAAGAGTGTCCATATAGGCAGGCAGGGTTTAGGTAGCTTTAGGGAGCCATACAGGTAGACAAGGGTTAGGGGGGGCTATAGGCGGCCAAATATAGTAGGGTTTAGGTAGCTAAAGTGGCCCCATATAAGTGGAAAGGCAGGCTTCGGGGCTATATAGGCAGGGCAAGCTTTAGGGCTATAGGCTACATAGCAGAACAGGCCTTCACGGTAGCTAAGGGCTATTCAGGCAGGCAGGTGGGGGGTATATAGAAAGGTTTATGGGAGTCTACAGGGCAGGCTTATGGAGGGTATTCAGGAGGGCTATATGGGGGTATACAGCAGGTCTATATGGGGTATAAGGCAGGCTTATGGGGGTATACAGCAGGCTTATGGGTTATACTGGCAGGCTTAATGGGTGTGTATAACAGCAGGATTATGGGGGTATAAGGAAGGCTTATGGGGTATACGGCAGGCTTTATGGGGCTATACAGGAGGCTTTGGGGCTTATTACAGGCAGGCTATGGGGTAATACAGGCAGGATTATGGGGGTACACTGCAGGCTTTTGGGGGTATACAGGCAGGCTTATGGGGGTATACAGGCAGGCTATGGGGTATACAGCAGGCTATGCGGTATACAGGCAGGCTTATGGGCAGGTAAAATAAGAAATGGTTTACTTACCTTGGTCCACGTTCCCCCGATGCGCCGCGCTGCAGCCTCTCTGTAGCCACTGCGCCTCAGCTGGGCCGGGCCGGCGCGGTTGATGTGACGTGGACCACCGCGCGAGGCCCATGTAATCATGAGGGTCGGCAGGACGTAGCAGAGCGGAGGAAAGCGAATCGGCGCTCCGTTTGTTATCTTCGGGCAGCCACTGCTTCTGAACGCTCGGGCCGGAGGGCTGGGGCGTTTTAGGAGGCAGTATACGCCGGGCCCCTCAAGCTCCGCACCGCCGCAGTGAAAACTTGTTAAAGTTTTACTGCCGGCAGGCCAGGAGCTGGCATTTACCGGGTAGCGGGCGCAGTATCAGCTGTCCCGGGGCGAGGGCCCCCCTAAACGCACGGGTCCCGGAGCAACTGCTACCCCTGCTACCCCGGTAGTTACGCCCCTGGCTGCGGGCCATCTGCACAAGTGACTCTGAGGGACTCCTTGCCTCCATCTCCACTGTATACTGCAGGTCATCTGCCTCGTCTTCTTCATCTCCATCTACCTCCTCCAGATTGCTCAGGCTCCTCATCTCCTGTCACTGGTTTAGAAAAACACTCATTTCACCAGGACAATACTTGTGCTCCAATGTCCTCCTCCTACAGGGGGGGTTCAGTCCCCACAGACTCATGTGGCCGCTGAGATGTAAGTCGCCACGTTTCCAGTCCCCTGCCAAGACAGATTTTTCAGCATCTGTTCCAGGAAATGAGGCAGTGGAATGACGTTATTCATCCCGTAGTCCTAGCGACTGACAAATACAGCAGGCTATGGGGGTATACAGCAGGCTATGGGGTATACAGCAGGCTATGGAGTATACAGGCAGGCTTATGGGGGTATACAGCAGGCTATGGGGTATACAGGTAGGCGTATGGGGGTATACAGCAGGCTTTGCGGTATACAGACAGGCTTATGGGGGTACACAGGCAGGCTTATGGGGGTATACAGGCAGGCTTATGGGGGTATACAGGCAGGCATATGGGGGTATACTGCAGGCTATGAGGGTATACAGCAGGCTATGGGGTATACAGGCAGGTAGGCGGTATAGGCAGGCTTATGGGGGGTATACAGCAGGCTATGGGGTATTACAGGCAGGCTTATGGGGGTTTTACAGCCAGGCTATGGGGTATATACAGGCAGGACTTATGGTGGTATAAGGGCAGGCTTATGGGGGTATACAGCCAGGCTACGGGGTATACAGGCAGGCTTATGCGGGGGTATAAGGCAGGCTAATGGGGGTATACAGGCCGGCTAATGGGGTTAATAAGGCAGCCTTATGGGGTTTACAGGCAGGCTATGGGGGTATACAGCAGGCTATGGGTATACAGGCAGGCGTAACGGGGTATACGTCAAGGCTAATGGGGTATTACAGGCAGGCTATGGGGGTATACAGGCAGCGCTGATGGGGGTATACTGCAGGCTTATGGGGGGATACAGCACACATGCAACTCTCCCGCTTTTGGCGGGGGGTCCCGCTAATTGGGTCCCCCCGCCCTCCCGGCAGAGTTTGGCATTCCTCCGCTGCCAACAGGTGGCGGGGGCTTTTAATTATCCCGCGGCGCAGAGGAGGCTGGTGCGCTACCTCTTGCGCCGCCGGGCCGCTCCTACAGGCGGGTGAAGCGGCCGGATGCGACCCGCTTTCACCCGCCCGGGAAGTCTCGCTGATGCAGGGAGGATGCAGGAGGGATCTGCTCCCTCCTCCATCCTCACCTACTCCACCCTGTATGACCGGGCTGGGTGCGCGCTGTAGCATACAGGTCAGCGGCGCAGCGGGAGTGACGCGCGGCCCTGCACTCAACTTCCCCTGCCGTCGTGAGGAGATCGGAGATGTCCGGAGCTGCAGGAGCCTTGGTGATGGTAAGTGGTTTTTATTTTTAATTTTATTTTTATTAGCTACATGGGGGGCTCTAACCTGGCTTCTAAAGGGGGGTAACTTACTACCTGAGCTTTCTAAAGGGGGGCAACTACCTTACCTGGGCTTACTAAAGGGAGGACAACTACTTTACCTGGCTTAACTAAGGGCGGCAAACTACACTACCTGGCTTCTAAAGGGGCAACTACTACAATGCTACTAAGAAGGGGGCAAACTGCCTACCTGGCTCTAAAGGGGGCACTCCTGGCTTATAAAGGGGGCAACTACCTACCTGGCTTCTAAAGGGGGCAACTACCTACCTGGATACTAAAGGGGGCACTACCTGGCTTCTCAAAGGGGGCACTACATACCTGGCTTCATCCTAAAGGGGCAATTCTACCTGGCACTTAATGGGTGCACTACCTGGCTCCATAAGGGGGCAACTACCTACCTGGCTTATAAGGGAGCAAACTTAACCCACCTGGATTCTAAAGGGGGCAATAACTAACTGGCTACTAAAGAGAGGCACTACCTTGGCTACTAAAGGGGGCAACTACCTACCTGGCTACTAAAAGGGGGCAACTTACCTACTGGCTTATAAAGGAGTGGCAACTACCTACTGGTACAGAAAGGGTGGCAACTACCTGGCTTCTAAAAGGGGGCAACTACCTGGCTTCTAAAGGGGGCAACGACCTACCTGGCTTCTAAAGGGGGACACTACCTACCTGGCTACTAAAGGGGGCACTACCTGGCTACTGAAGGGGGCATCACTAACTACTGGCTACTAAAGGGGGCAACTACCTACCTGGCTTCTAAGGGGCACATACTGGGCTACTAAAGGGTGGCAACTACTACCTGGCTACTAAAGGGCGGCAACTACCTACCTGACTTCTAAAGGGGGCAACTACCTATATGGTACTAAAGGGGGCAGCTACTGGCTTCTAAAGTGGGGGCAACTACCTACCTGGCTTCTCAAGGGGGCAACTACCCCTGGGCCTTTTAAAGGGGGCAACTACCTTCCTGGCTACTAAGGGGCGCAACTACCTTGGCTCTAAAGGGGGGCCACTACTGACTACTAAAGGGGGCAATACTGGCTAACAAAGGGGGCAACTACCTGAATACAAAGCGGGCAACGATCTGGGCCTTCTAAAGGGTGGTATCTTCATGCCTGTAAGGGGCACTACCTGGTTGGTGATGGGGGGGTACTAACTGGATATAAGGGCATCTACCTGGCGTTCTTCCAAAGCCATTATGCAGTTAGGCGGAGTGGGTGTGCTTTTGAAGGGGTTTAGGTCGTGTCACACCAAAAAGATGGGCGCGCCAACATCTTTATTCTACCTAGCTTTTCTGTTTTCCCATAAACGGCTTGGCAACTATGGTTACAGGCAGGCTAATGGGAGTATACAGGCAGGGGGTATGGGTATACAGGGCAGGCATATGGGGATACAGGCGGCAGTATACAGGCAGGCTATGGGGGTATACAGCAGGCTAATGGGGTATACAGGCAGGCTATGGGGTATAAGCAGTCTATGGGGGTATAAAGCAGGCTTATGGGGATATACAGGCAGGCTATGTGGTATACAGGCAGGCTAATGGGGTGTACAGGCAGGCTATGGGGGTTATACAGGCAGGCTATTATGGGGTATAAGCAGGCTATGGGTGAACAGGCTGCTATGGGGTTATACAGCAGGCTATGGGGGATACAGGCAGGCTTATGGGGGTATACAGGCAGGCTATGGGGTAAAACAGCAGGCTAAGGGGGTATAAAGGCAAGGGGATTTTGGGGTTATTAAAGCAGGCTATGGGGTATACAGGCAGGCTATTGGGGATACTGGCGGCTATGGGGGTATACAGGCCAGGCTTATGGGAAGGTATTATAGCAGGTATGGGTATACAGGCAGGCTATGGGGTTATACAGGGAGGTTTTGGGGTATACAGAGGCTATGGGGGGTATACAGGCAGGCTTATGGGGGTATACAGCAGGCTATGGGGTATACTTGCAGGCTATGGGGTATAAAGCAGGCTATGGGGTAAACAGCAGGCTATGGGGTATACAGTCAGGCTCATGGGGTATACAGGGCAGGCTCTATGGGGGTATACAGGCAGGGGCCTTTTGTTATGGGGTCATACAGGCAGGCTATGGGGTATACAGGCAGGCTATGGGGTACACAGCCGGATTACGGGGGTATACAGCAGGCTTTTGGGGGTATACAGGCAGGCTTATGGGGGTATACAGGCAGGCTATGGGGTATACAGCAGGCTATGCGGTATACAGGCAGGCTTATGGGCAGGTAAAATAAGAAATGGTTTACTTACCTTGGTCCACGTTCCCCCGATGCGCCGCGCTGCAGCCTCTCTGTAGCCACTGCGCTCAGCGCGGGCGGCGCGGTGATGTGACGTCACCGCGCGAGCCCATGTAATCACAGAGGGTCGGCAGGGGAAGTAGCAGAGCGGAGCGATCGGCGCTCCGTTCTGTTATCTCCGGGCAGCACTGCTTCTGAACGCTCGGGCCGGAGGGCCTGGGCGTTCAGAGGCAGTATACGCCGGGCCCCTCAGCTCCGCACACCGGCCGCAGTGAAACTGTTAAGTTTTATGCCGGCGAGGCCAGGAGCGGCATTACCGGGGTAGCGGGCGCAGTATCAGCTGCCCCGGGGCGTGGGCCCCCCTACGCGCACGGGTCCCGGAGCAACTGCTACCCCTGCTACCCCGGTAGTTACGCCCCTGGCTGCGGGCCATCTGCACAAGTGACTCTGAGGGACTCCTTGCCTCCATCTCCACTGTATACTGCAGGTCATCTGCCTCGTCTTCTTCATCTCATCTACCCTCCTCCAGCTGTCCTGCTCTCCTCCTCCTGTCACCTGGTTAGAAAAAGACCACTCATTTCACAGAAATAACTTTTGCTCCAACTGTCCTCATCCTCAAGTTCAGTCCCACCAGACTCATGTTGGCCGCGGAGATCGTAGTCGCCACGTCTCCAGTCCTGCCAAGACAGATTTATCAGCATCTGTTCCAGGAAATGAGGCAGTGGAATGCTGTTATTCATCCGTAGTCCTTCGACTGACTAAATAACGTCGCCTCCTCAAATGGCTTCAGCAATCGGAGGTGTCACGCATGAGCTAGCCTACTGGCTGACATCAAAAGTTACATAGGGGAAGTATCTATCCTTGGATCATCACCACAAAATCGTTTAACGGCCTTTCTCTGTTCATACAGTCGGTCCAACATGTGCAGGATGGAATTACAACGGGCAGAAACATCAACAATTATCACGTGTTTTGGGGGTTTTTGGCCCGTTCTCCCGCTGCAACTTGAGGGGGTGTGCCGGGCTTTGTAAAAAAGGGGAAATTAAAAAGGGCCCCAATGCAAAATTTTTTCCCGGGCCCAATTTTTTAGAAGTTTCTAAAGATCGGGGGGAAAAAACTTCGGGGGAACCTTTTCAAAAACCAGATTAAAGCACCTTCCCTCCTAAAGGTGCAGCGCGGACACCATGTTCCCCCCATTGTCCGTCCCCCCATGGTTCCGTTTTGCAGTTGGGCGGAGAAAGCCCACACATCAAAATTTCTTGCTCCCATGAACGCGGAGCTGTTCCCCCCCTGTGGGGACTTCATCCGCCGAGGAAACCCCAAGGGTGTAGAACTGCGTGACTCCGCTGTGCCTCCAAAATGTGGTATGATGGGGGCGGGCACTTGTGGATCCCTGAGATGGTGGGGGTTTGGGGATGGGGGGGGCAGCATTGGCGAAAAGGGCAGAAGTTTGACAATATGGAGGGAAAATTTGGCTTCCCCGGGTCCAAAGTTGTTGGTTGGCTGGGCGGGGAAAACACTCACCAGTGGGCCGAAAAGGGGGACATTGAAAGGGCCCCTGACTGTGTTACAGCCCCAAACACGCCCGTGTTTGCCGTGCCCCCTTGGGGAAAACCAAACTGTTAAAGTCAAGGCGGCCCCCCTTTTCTGTTCAAAAATATTTTTTTAAAGGGTTGGGAAATCCCTTTTTTGGAAAAAAAAAATTAAGCTTGGAACGTTCCCACCTCGGCTGGGGAACAACCCTTTTTAAATTTCTCTGCGGAGCAAAATTTAAACCATTTAGAAAGGGAGGGACTGCAGAAAAACCAAAAAAATTGGGGACAAAAAGCTCCCCGGTAAGGTTCGGGCACCTTGGGAAATTTTTTGGGAGGGATACGGTTGTCTCTTTTCAATCGCTCTTTTAAAGGGAATGCGGGGTCAAGAGTAGCAAAGGAGCGGGGAAACGTCTGGGGCAGGGAGATGATGGTAAAGAGAAACGCTCCCTTCTGCAGAGGTGGGTGGGCCATTTATGGCTGCATTTGGGATGCTTGCAACCCCGGGCGCTGCTGTGCTGCGGTGGGAGGGTGGACCCCCCATCTGAGCCACGTTTCTCCAGGCCACCGGATGGTTTACGCTGCATGTGGGTTTATTTCAGGGCCCTGGTTTTCCCCC
>JAODAL010086149.1:0-10348 GCA_025379985.1 Phyllomedusa bahiana
TCGGTGACATTTTCATGTTTGCATTTTCCGGGCCCGGCAGTCTAGAGAAGACCCCCGGTTCCCCTGTAGGAATTCCCCGACCCCCCTGCCCCTGGGCGTTTTGACAATTTACTCCGCGATATGGACAGGGGGGAACTCCCTTTTTTGGGTCCTCCCCGACCCCCTTGCAATACCAAAAAACCCGGTCCTTCCCGGGTTTTTATGAGGGTTTTTTAAAGGGTTTATCAGGTTGGGTTTTTTTTTTCCCTGGGTGGGGAAAAACCCTTTAGTTTTACTCACTCAACCCCTTTTGCAATCTCATTTGGGGCCTTGCCATTTTTGGGTAGAAATTTGCTTTTACAGGTTTGGGGCAAAAAAAAGAGCCCCCTGCCCCCTGAAAGGGGTCAACCTTGCGGTTTTGTTGTTAAAACCCGGGGCCCGGGCCCCTGGGCCCGTACAAAGTTTTCCCCTTTCAATGGGCATAAAAGCCCCTATCCTGGGCCCGCATGTCGGGTTTAAGCCCCTATGAAACTTCTGTAAGGGGGTTTTTCCCCTTTTCCCAGTTTTTCCCCGGGCAAGTCCAGGGCCCCCGGGGGGTCTCCCAAACAGCAGCTCGAAAGGCAAACCCCGGGAATTCCCCGGGTGGGGAACCCAAAAAATAAAAGGGGAACAGGGTTTGGCCCCAAACCCCACCATCCTTTTCCCCCCAAACCTTTTTTTAAAATCCCCCTTTTTAAAGGGCTTTTTAAAGGCCGAAACCCGCCATCGGGCTGGGGGGTGGTACACCCGGGGTGCGAAGTGGGTAATTTTTTGCAGGGGGCACAGCTCTTTTGGGCCCCCTTGGACATAAAGGGTGCCCGATCGGGCAGGAACTCCTTGGGGATCCCTGTACGGGTGAATACTGAAACAGGTCCCTAGCTAGGCCCCTTTTGAGGAGGTTTTCTGAGGGGTATAGCCCCTTGGGGGAGGGATGGGAAAAAATCCAGTTCGACAAGGGTATGGGTGGGCCCTCGGCCGATTTAGGGGGGACCGAAACCCGAAAAATTTCCCAACCGCTCAAATTTGGCCCCCTATAAAAGGGGGGAGGGAACCCAAAGGGGGGAAATGGGGGCTAGAGGCGTGGAAACCCGACAAAATCCGGGGAAAAGGGTGACAGAACCTTTCCCTGCCCTTTTACTGCCCGGGGGGCCCCGTAGGGAAATTCTGCTCCCAAACCCCCCCGCCTGGTTTTTCCCCCGCCCCCAAATGTCCCCCAAAAACAGGGGAAAGTGCTGGTTTTTAAGGCCTACGGACATGCTCCGGGGGACCACCAAATGCTCCACCACCTTTTGTTGGGGTCTTTTTTTACCCCGGTACAATAAATTATCCCCTTGGCCCAAAATGAGGGTAGACCACCCTCCCCCGGTTTCCGTGGTCCCCCCCATCAATGCCTTTACATTTTTTCCCGCGTTAAACCCCGGTTAGGGGCCCCACTTGCCGGTGCCAAAAAATTTCCCCCCGAGGGGCTGAGAAAAGGGGGAAAAGTTCAAATCAAAAGGGGTTCCCCCAGCCGGACCGATAAGGGAAAAGGCACGGTTTTGATATTATCATTTGTTTTGGGGCACACGTTTTTACAGGAGGTAAAATCATTTAACATTTTTCTGGGGTTTATTTCCCCCCAAAAAAAGAAACCCAAAAAAGAGGGGAAATCACAAACCAATAATCGCTGGGAGTAACTGGTTCCCCAAAAAGGCCCCCCTCATGTTGTGTTGGGCCCCAAAAGGGAGTTTCTATTGCCAGTAAAGGCAGTGGGGGGAGTCCCCGGGGTCCCCATTTGGGTACAAAAATAAAACCCCCATCCCCGTGAAGAAGTTTGGGCCCGGGGCCCCAAGTCGGGGTTGCACAAGGGTTTCCCCAAGCAACCAGAACCAGGAAAGGGCCCGCACCAAATTTTTCCGTTAACGGTAACAGGGCACTCTCGTCGGTCCTTCCCAGCAGCAACCCGAGTGGAATACGACGGCTGGGCAAACCAGGAGGTACGCTTCCCTAACCTTATAAAGAGATATTGGACCCAGGTAAAATTTCAACACTTTAATGAAGCACTTTTAAAATTGACATCCACTTTCAGGCATTCAACCGTGATATACAGCATGACAATAAATGGACGAATGGTAATAGCATATACTCAGCGTTAGTTGCGACCTCCGGTCGTTCAAAAAATTCAAGGCAAAAGTCCATGCATCGATCTGGGAGACGCCAGGGCCCAGAGCAGAGATGGCGCAATGATGGTAGCTAGCGCGCACTTCGGACGTGCAACGTTATCGGGGCAAACTCCTCCCCTTCCTCAGGCACGAGCATATATCAGTATACAGCCACTCCTTAATAGGTAAGAGGGCGTTTACTCCTACATTCTAACATCGTAAAAAACACACAAAAAAAAAAAACCACAAAAAATACACGAAAAATAAAATCATTATTAAGACATAACTGCGAGTCAATTTGCGAGTCTTCCTTTGAATTGGGTTACGTAACAGCATGAGATGGTTTCCCACTGTTTTGCCTGCAGTTATGTCTTAATAATGATTTTATTTTTCGTGTATTTTTTGTGTTTTTTTGTTTTTGTTTTTTTGTTGGTTATGTGGAACAGGTCGTACATCTGTGACCTGGCAGGCTTGGTAGTATCAAACTCCCATGCTTGTAGTCTCTGGGCTCTTACGGCCAGGGTGACCCCCAGTCAGGCCAGAATCTCCCCCCGCAGTTTGGTGTAGTCCTTGGCATCTTGGACACGCAGGTCGAAGTAGGCCTTCTGTGGTTCGCCCGTTAGGAAGGGAGCCAGGACATCCGACCACTGGTCCACCGGCAGCTGCTCTCTCTCTGCTATCCGAGGTAAGCCTCGATGTCGTCATCCACAGACATCTTGCGCAGGGAACTGTGCACCATCTGGCGGGGTGTGGACTTCACCCTTGTTGGCCCTTCTGGCCTCGCAGCCAAGGCCTGTAGCTGTTGCTGCAGCGTCTGATTTACCTACTGTTGCTCCTTCACCGTGGCTTGGTGGGTCTCGATTAGCAGGCGATTAGTCTCAGCTTGCTCCCGGATGGTCTCCTCGTGCGCTTTCTACTGGCTGGTCACCATCAGCTGGAGGTGAGCGTTGGCTTGAATTAGCTGCTTTACCAACTCATCCATTTTACACGACTCTGCTGACTGTGTGGTAGCTGCTTTTACCCAGGACATATGTTTTCTTTCCGTTTTTCCTCTCTCTCAGGAGAGTACTGCCTCTATTTTGCCCATTGCATCCTCCACCATGTGTGAGCTTTAGCGGCTCTGGGATCGTGACATACGTGTTTTTCAGACAGAGACAGATTCCAGGTGCAAAAATACAGGGCCTCTGTATTTTATTGAAGCAGCAACACATGTGTAAGACATGCACAATATAAAACAAAACAAAAGCCTGCCCGTCTGGGCTCTAACTAACAGAGTAAACTTACTAACACCTTTGTAAGTAACAGCACTAAATCAGGTAGCAGTCCTGCTGGTTCCCCAGCCTTTCTCCTCTCCAGACTGGAAGGTAGCCTGGGAGTTGTAGCCACCTTAGTCAGCTTACCTGCTGACTTATATACTCCAGGGAAATCCCTGCTCTATGCTCACTCCCAATGAAAGGCCGACCCAGGAAGTGGCTGGAAGCCATACTAACACATTAAACATGTTAAACATTTGTCGACAGTCTATACTGTCGACACCTATTGAACTTTGGCCTTTCATTCCCCCAAGGCTCCTTACCTTGAGGGCATATGTCTGGACATTGAAAGGTGCATGCATGGACCCTGGCTGGGATGTACACTCCATTTTACACCCTTCCTGCTGTTGCCACCTTACAATATAAATATATGTTAAAGGTGTTTGCAAAATATGAATCATTATTTGGAAGATTTGCAGACCGCATTCTTTTGTGTGAGAAAAATTTAGTCTGGATAAATATCTTGTCGAAAATAAATGCAGAAGGTATTGAAAAAAGAACTGTTAGCGAAATCGAAAAGAAATGGTATGACTGCAGACGCAGATGCAAAAACAAAATGGCGAAAGATTAAAAAACTCACCAAAAAAAAAACGGAGGAGGGCCCCCAAGCAAAATGTCACTGGATGCTATAGACAGCATAGTAGCGCAAACTTATTCAAACAAGCAAATCCAAGGGATCGGAAACTATGACTTAATAAGTAGAGTGGATGGTAAGTATTAACATGTCAAATTAATTTGTTTGGGTCCCTTGCACTCTATCGTTTCCCTCACTCAACTTTATTAATGGCTGAATGTCTTCATACCACAAATTTTCCGACACTTCAGACTCGAGAAAAATCGGGTGACCGGTTTGAAAAATTTCACGGTCTACAACGCACTTTGTTGCACATAGCAACCAAACACAGAGCACCTTCAATTTCAGATAATGCTGGGGAACAGTGAGAGGTGACCTCTGATCTTTAGCTATGGGCAACAAAGGTAATTGTACACCTAGCCTTTTATCAGATATGTGGCACTTACTTAGGGAACATGTTTAATTCTGTTGTTCATCTTCCTATGAACCAAGGTTGTGGATGTTATGCTATTTCTGTTGGATAAACTTCCACTCGGTAAACGACCACTAGCCCACTGAATGAAGTACATTCTACTGGAGTTGGTTTCGCATATTACAGCCCGTGCAAAGCGGGTATCGTGTAGATACCATTTATTTGAGAAAACACGGACGAGTCTTGGCACCAAAATAAGGACAAATCAGTGAAAAAACATTAGCTGGCTCATTTTGCTCGGACAAAAATGCATTGCTTGTGTTGCCATGTACTGCACTGTAATAGTTCTAATTGAATTCTTCAAGGTATGGGTTTTAATTCCATATCTTGACAATTGGACTGAACTCTATTGTGTGTAAGGTACAGATTAAAGTCATGTGTAGACATAGTCCAGATATCTCTCTGTTTCTAATCATACTCACGTGCCACGCAGATGGTGGGCTCAGCCCGGCTCCAGCAAACACCCAGGATACAGGTCCAGATTGGGAGGATGTACATGTGCCTGAGATATCGGATGTTCTCGAACAGCCTTCAAAACCATCAGAACCTCAAGTTGACACAGTGCCATTCAGGACTGTAGCGAGTGGCGGCGCGCTCCGGCCCACGGGCGTACCCGTGCCCGCTCCACTGGGTGCCTGCCAGGGATGGGTAGCGCCGCTGGCTGTGGGACGAGCTGCGGGCGCACTCGCTGTGAGTACTTACCCGACCACGTTCCTGTCACGTCCGCATCCTCTGTGCGCCGGTAATTGGCTAATTGCCGGGCGCTGCCCCTATATATTGGTTCGGCCCACGGTACTTCCTTGCTGGATCTATGTTGCCTCTAGCCTTAGAAAAAGCGTTCCTTAAGTGTGTTCTTGCCTTGCCGTGTACCCGACCTCTTGCAACTTTTCTCGACAACCCCCGATCTCTGCCGCCGCCCTAACCTTCCGCCGCCACACTACAGTTCCGTTCCATTCTGTACCTCGTTTGAAACCTCGCCGCCACCACAAGCACGCCGCTCAGGGTACGACCTTAGGCTCCGCCGCAGCAATCCATCCCGCTTTGTGGCGGCTCTGGGAAACCGGGACCTACTTAGACTCCGCCCCCTGCGCCTTGTTTGCCACTGCTTGCGGTGGTCCGTGATCCCCAAAACGGGCCATACAGTTAGTTTCCACATGGATCCCGCCAAGGTGCCCTAAAAGTCCTTGCGATTACACCATTGTTACCCCGCAGCCGCAGCATATCGCGCACAGGCACAGCAATTGGCCTGCTGTCCGCCATGATGCGACAATTTCCTGGCCATCCCAGCCAGCACCAACCGTCTTCTTCGCCGGTGATTTCCATCACCCTCCAGCCGTCCCGCTGGAACCGTGGGCCCGAAGCTTCCCCTACCATTACCACCAAGTTTTGACGGGAAACCCAAGTTTGCAGAGGGTTTATTACCCAAGTGCTCCATGCATGTGGATCTGATGGCTGACCTTTTCCTGACGGAAAGGTCAAAAGTGGCATTTGTGGTGAGCCTGCTCTCCGGAAAGGCCCTGGATTGGGCGACACCCCTTTGGGACCGGAACGACCCTGTGACAGCAGACCTATAGGCCTTCCTCACTGAATTCCGGAGCGTTTTCGAGGACCAGCGTGGCGTCTTCTGCCGAGACGGCGCCCCCTGAACCTTCGTCAGGGGGACTCCTCCGTAGGTGACTATCGGTCCAGTTCTGCACCCTACTTTCTGAGCAAATCCTGGAATGACGCCGCCCCCCTGCACCACATTCAGAAGGCCTGTCCTCAGGGTTTGGGAAACGCACTTGCAGCTAGAGATCTTCCTCTTCTCTGGCGAACTTATCCACCTGGCCACTCACATAGCCGTGAGTTTCACGGAGAGACAGGAGGAGCTCCGCCAGGAACGTGACTCGGCACGACCTCGCCGACTACCTCGTCTGTCCCCTGTGTTCCAAGATCTCCCCTGGGCCGTCCTCCCACAGGTCTCCAATGAGGAACCCATGCAGGTGGACCGGGCCCAGTTGTCGGATTTAGAGCTGTCCCGCCGCAGGATGGAGAATCTTTGCCTCTACTGCGCCAGTCCGGACCATTTCCAAAGAAGCTGTCCGCATTCCTCGGGTATATAGTCTCCGATCGGGGTCTGCAAATGGACCCAGCTAAACTCTCTGCGATCCTGCAGTGGCCACGACCTGTCGGCCTTCGGGCGATACAACGCTTCTTGGGGTTCGCTAACTATTACCGACAATTCATTCCCCATTTCTCCACACTGGTGGCTCCCCCTCATGCCTCACCAGGAAGAACGCAAGTCCGAAATGTTGGCCTCCGGCAGCCGAGAAAGCATTCTCCGAACTGAAGACAGCATTTTCCTCAGCACATATCTTGGTCCGTCCAGATCTGGAGAAACCCTTCTGCATAAAGTGGATGCCTCTTCCGTGGGAGCGGGGGCGGTTCTTACACAGAAAGGCCCCAAAGGCAAGACTCTCAATGCGGTTCTCTTCCAAGACCTTCTCACCGGCGGAAAAGAAATTATCCATGGAATCGGGAGCTGTTGGCCATCAAATTGGCTCTGAAAGGCGACATTGCTGGAGGGAGCTCGACACCCCATTTGACGTCTTCACAGACCACAAGAACCTCCAGTACCTCCAGATGGCCCAGCGTTTAAATCCTCGCCAGGCCAGGTGGTCCCTCTTTTTCTCCCGTTTCGACTTCAAGATCCATTTCTGACCGGCCGAGATAAATGTCAAGGCGGACGCCCTCTCCCGTCTTCTGACGTTGCCGGAGAAGAACCAGTATCTCAGCACATCATTGCCCCTGAACGGCTGGTTTGCGTGGCTCCTGTAGATCTTCGTAGTGTCCCACCGGGGAAAAACTATATGTAACGGCCAGTGCTCAGAGGAAGATTCTGCGGTGGGGGCAAAAGTTCTCTTCTGGCTGGTCACCCCGGGATATGGAAGTCCTACGCTCTTATTTCGCGGCACTACTGGTGGCCAACTCTGCTCCAGGACGTCAAGGATTTCGTTCTCTCCTGTGCTACGTGTGCCCGGAACAAGGTCCCACGCCAGAGGCCCACGCCCCCTTAGTCCCTCTGCCCGTTCTGGAGTCTCCATGGACACACATAGGCAAGGCTTTATCACGGACCTATCCCTTCCCCAGGGAATTTTTGCCCTCTGGGTGGTCACGGACCGATTCTCGAAGAATTCCCCCTTCGGCCCCTTCCTGGGTCCTTTTCCTTCCCGCTCCTCTATTGGGGAGGTTTATTTTTTTCCCTCACATTTTTCCGGTTTTGCATGGGCTTTCCCTTTCACACGCTCCGTTCGGGGCGTTTAATTTTTTCTCCAAAAATTTTTTGGCGTGCCCTGGGGTTCTCGCTTGCAATAAAATTAGACTCCCCCGTCTGCCTATCATCCCCCAAAAAATGGACAAATGAAGAGTAAATCAGAAAACTTGGGGGGAAAACCTAAAGGCATTTTGTGTCCAGAGTTTGCCAGGACAACTGGGCCGAGCTTTCTTCCAAGGGGTTAGGGTTTTCCCCACAAAACCCTTTTGGGGCTCGACGCTACGGGAGTTTTTTTTCCCCAATTTTTTGTGGTCTATGGGCGTCCCCAAGCCCCCCCCCTTGGGTACGGCTTCCTGGTTTCCCGCTGTGGACAAACCCAATTTTTGGGGTATAAGGCCCTTTAGCGGGGAACCCCAACATGCCTTTTTTCCCCGGGGTTCAAACCCCAAAGAAGGGCCCAGGCTGACAAAGGGAGATCGCTCCAACCAAACCTCACAGGGGACAAGGTTTTTTGGGTTACCCCCTTAAAAACGTACCCTTAAAATCCCCAGCCCAAAGTTGGGGCCGCGGTTCCTTTTGGGGCCTTTCAAGTATTTTCGGGGAGGGTTAAAAAACCCCCCGTCCCCACAAGCCTTTCCTTTAACCCCCCTCTCTCCGGATTTTCCCAAAGCTTTCCCTTTTAAACCCTTCCCCCCCTAAAGCCCCCGGGCCCTTTAAAAGTTCTTCAGAGGAGTGCGCCTCTGTCCCCCGGTAGAAAAAGGCTTCTGATGTTTTTTAAAAATAAAGGACATCTTTGGGCCCGAAGACCATCAGGGTATAATTTGGTTTTATTCTTGTTTTGAATTTGAAGGGTTTTTGTTTCCCGGGGGAGGAAAGGGCCTGGTACCGGATCCAACCCTTTGAACCAAGATCTGGTTCCCAGGGTTTTTTTGGCCAAGAAAAAGGGGGAGACCTAAGGGGGGTGGGGACGTAGGGAGTGGTGGGCCACGCTCCGGCCCGCAGGGGGGGCCAAACCCTCCCCGCTCCCCCGGGGTGCCTGTCGGGGACGGGGAGCACCGGGTGGCCGCGGGATTTTAGCTGGGGCGCACTCCCCTCTGAGTACTTGCCCGAAACCAAAAGTTTTCCCCCTTGGGCCGACTCGTTCTTGGGAAATTTAAAAGGCCCGCACCCCCAATAATTGGCTAAATTTCCGGGCACTGCCCCCCATATAAATTTTTGTCGGGCCACGGGGACTTTTTTGCTGTTTCTATGTTGCCCTCGTCCCTTTGAAAAACGTTTCCTTAACTCCTTAACGACCCGCCCACCGGGCATTTCCCATGTCGTTCGTTTCTGCAGCAAAGTTTTTTTGATTTTCGCTGCAGACATCGGATTTTGGGCCCCCCGGCGCCGAAAACCCGCACGGAACGAGGCTGTTTCACACACCCGGGATCCCAGAGCATGTCCTGGAGCATGGGGCTGAAGGGGAAACCTCCGAAAAACCCATGCTTTAACCCTTTGTTTGGGGGCGGTGGCGTTCCCGGGAAAGGCGCAAAAAAAGGGGTTTCCCGCTCTGCCCGGGTGTTTTGGAAATTCACCCGGGGCCCCCCGCAGACCCCCGGAAAAACCTTGCACAGTCATTCAGGGGACCTAGCGGGGCCCCAGAGTTTGTCTGGGGTATCCAGCCATGACTAGGAAACGCACTGTGGCTTTCCAAATTACTCCTGTGTCAAACTGACACAGATTAAAAATGAAATTAGCATATATGAATTTTCTAATACATTACAAAGTAAAAAAAAAAAATTGTAAAAAAGAAAAAAACTTCTCCCTTCATGGGAGAAAAAAAAAAAGAAAAAAAAACCCAAAAAAAAGTGTAAACAAAAGAATAAAAAAAATAATAATAAAATAAAAATAAATTTTAATAAAAAAAAAACTGTGCATAAAAATACACGCACAAAAAAAACCTTTCACCTAATTTGGGGGATCCAAAACAAAACCCTAATAACCTGAAAAAAAATCCCCACCAAATTATTAAAAATTAAATGTGAATGGTGGGAAAAAAAATTAAAAAAACAAAAAAAAAAAAAAACAAAAATACTGCAAAATTTTTTATAAAATGAAAAACCGTATATACTCTTATAAGGGCCGACCCCAGTAAAGCTGAGGCACCTACTTTTGCCACAAAAAACCGGGGGGAAAACTTTTGAATAAATATAAAAACCTAGGGTGAAAAATGCAGCTGCTACTGGTATTTTTTAAACCCCCTTTAACCCACCTTAAAACTTTTCCATACGTCCCGGTCCCCTTTTTTGGGGGTTAACGCACCTGGAAAGTATGGAAAACGTCCTGGGGGGATTTGCGCGAACTCTAAAAGCAGAGTTCCGCGATCGGCCCGGGGGGGTTTAGCTGTAAAATTACAGCTGACATCCCCAGCCCTCGGCCCGACCCCAACCCCTCCGGGGGGAGGGGGGGGTGGGCGGTTAACCCCTTAATTAAACCGGGGACGATCGAGTCCGGGAATAAAAAAGGGGGAAACCCGGAGGAGATCGCTTTCCTTTCCCGCGTCCCTGTCGCGGGAGCAGCGGGACTATCGGGCGATCC
>JAODAL010086150.1:0-10348 GCA_025379985.1 Phyllomedusa bahiana
CTTCAAATCGATATTTCCATCTTTATAATAATAATAATCTTTATATGCGCCAACATATTCCGCAGACATTTACAATTAAAAGGGGTATAACACAAAAAAACCAGACATTACATTAAAAAAAAGATATTTACAAATGAGCACGAGGTGGGGTCCTCTCAAAAGAGCTTACAATTTTAGGGTGATCGGAAAACAAAGGAGAAAATTGCGGGTTTTACAATGGGTCCACCATGTTAAAAAATAGGGGTATAAACATAAAAAATGGATAAAACCTGTCATCCTAACCTACATTAAAACAATTAGGGGGGGGGGGCCTGGGGGTGCCATAGGCAGGAAGTGACGAGTGTGACAGAATTTGGGGGGTTAACAATTAGGGATTTGGGTGGTTTGTCAAGAAGGTGAGTTTTTAAAGCCATTTTAAAATTTTACTTTTATGGCTCATTGACAGAGTACAGTATGCCATAAATGACTAACAGGTGTGGGCCTTTCCTGGGCCTGTATATCTGGGAAACGGGTTTTCTGTACCCTTCTGTGCAGAATAGAGTGGTGTGCTCAGCTGTACATGGAACATCTATTGAAATGAAAGGAGGCCCCGCAATATGCACCATTTTCCCATTCAGCACAGAAGATACTGTCTGTTTTCAAGATATGTGCGGTCGGGGCTAGAAGGCCTTTTCCACGGCTTATTTTATGCGGAAACGGCGCCAACCGCGGCAGCAATTACGGTAATCCACTGCCTCATAGAGAACATGAATCCGTCCCTCCTCCCCGCCGGCAATCCGCCGGGGGGGGAGAAAGTGACTGCACTTTATTTAGGCGCGACCGCCTTTAATAATGCTTTTCTAGGGGGCCGGGGAGGGGCGTCCCCGCCCGCTCCGGCCCGCCCCATTCACGCCGGATTTGTGAGCTCAATAGGCTCACAAATCCGTCGGGAATAAAGGCCTGTGCCCGGGCCCAAAAGATCAGGGGCCTGGAGGAAAACTTTAGGTTGGGGCCCCCCTACTCCCCGCACTGCCTGTGGACCAATGTTTTTTAAAAACGGTTTCTCTTGGCAAAAAGGAAATTTGCAGTATAGCTGCAGAAAGTTATTTCTATTAAAATAAATCATCTAATAGAATAAAATTAATTTCAAATGGGGCCAAAAAAAAACCAAGTTATTTAGCCAAAGCATCTGTTCCTTCTTGTCCCTCACTCAAAAAAATTTTTTGTGGGAAAATAGGAAAAAATTCATTTCCCTTCTGTTTTAGGGGTTTATTTTTGTTGGAGTTTATGCAAAAAGTTAAATTGACAAATTATCGTACTCTGTGGATTCATACAAGTCACTTATCACCCCTTTTTGTGACTAAAACCCCCATAATATTACTGACCAAATCCAAAATACCCAGACCAATAATTTTCCCAAAAACAACAAAAACAAGGACAAAAAAACACTGCCACTTCATTTTCCCCCCTTCACCACCATTAACGGTTTGAAAAATACCATGTCGTTATGAATATATATTATTACACTAAGACCCCCTATTCCACCATTCAGTGACCAATAGTGGGGAAAACCAGTGTACAAGGGTATGCACTGTATAAGTTTACATGGGGTTCATTTAGTGACTCACAAGGATGTCTTATCTATATCTTTTCTTTTCCCTTTTTTTTCTCCAACCGGGCCAGCCCCCCATGATGACACTCCCGCCATAAATCCCTGCAGAAATTTCCCCACAAAAAAAGTTTGACTCCAAACAGTGAAAGTGCCCCCATTTGATTATTAGGGGGCCCCCCAAGTGGGCCCAAAAGTAGGTAGGAAAACACCCCTTTAAGAAAACGGTCGTCCTTTAAACAGACAAATGGATAGGAAAACGTTTTTTAGGTAGGTAGATCTTTAAAAAATTTTCAAAATAGACAGACCTTCCCATTAAGTATGTAAATTCCCCCCCGATAAGGCACCCTGTAGGGATGAAGTACATAGCGCCCCATTTTTAGGTAAAAATCCCCCTCTGTAGGGGGTAGAACCCCTTTTGGTAGCGGCGGTGGTAGGGCCCCTTTTAATAGGAAAAAGCAAGTGATAGGGGCCCCTTTGGTAGAGGTAGGTATTAGATAGGGCCAGTTCGGTGGGTAGGCAGGGATATAAGGGCCCTTATAAAAGTAGCATTTTTAAAAGAGCAGTTATGGCAGGTAGGAATTATAGGGCCGTTTTTAGCAGGTAGGTGGGTATAGGGGCCTTATGCAATGAGTGGTATATAGGACTTTTTCAGGTAGGTGGGATATGGCCCTTACAGCAGTGGTAGGGAATAGGGCCAGTTATAGTAGATAGAGTGGTTTTAGGGATGTTTTTAGCAGGTAGGCAGGTATTATGGGCCAGTTATAGAGGGAGGGTGGGATAAGGGCCCTTTACAGGTAGGTAGGTATAGGGGGGCCCGTTTTTGAAAGGTAGGCAGGTAATAGGGGCCATTTAGAAAGGTAAATTCCCCCCCTTAAAAAAGGTGTTTCCCCCACCGAAAAACGTTCCGGAGGGAGCTGCGTCATCACGCCAAACCCACCCAGGACGGCGTTCCAAAGTCACTAGGCCAGCCTAGTATAAGTTTGGGATAGTACAGGCACGGAGAGATTACTATTTTATCGTGGGCTGCTTTTAGTGGGCAAAGGTCCCGGTATCAAAAAACCGGCCGCTTTGCCCCCCGCGCTGCCCCGCACCGTGCAGGGGGGTGGTGGGGGTGCTGATTGCTGGGGCTATGTGAAACCAGTGATACAAAGTGTGGGGGTGGCCCCCCTAGCTCAGGGGCCGGTCACAAATGCGACCACTGCGACCCCTGTAGCTACGCTACTTGTGCTTCTCCCAAAGGTGTTGCCCCTATCTAGTGTTGCTCCAACCTGTCCCTGTTCAATTTTGACACTTGTTAGACCTAAGTTGTCAAGAATCTTATTTTTTTTAGTTTAACCCTAACCTCAATATCAACTGTAACTATTTTTTTTAGTTGTTTCTAAGATTTAGCTTACTGTTTTGTAGTACTCTAAATTTTAGGGAACTGTTGGTTCGAGGTTCCTGCTGGTCCAAAATGAATTCATTTTGACTTTACATTACGGAAATCCTAATGGAACATCAGACTGGAAGTAAAGTTACAGGTAAGTGCCAACAGGAGGTGGTGCAAAGCATTGATAGCCCTTACAAACCATTAAAAAAACATACCTTTACCCACAATGTTGGGTTAGGTTTATGGTTATGGTCGATTTTTGGGTGATTTACACCCAAAATCAATTTTCTCCAACCAAAATAGAATTCTTTGATTTGGGCCAAATTTGATCTGAATCAGAAGTGCAACACTACTCTCAACTGTCAGACATTTGTGGCATATCTTGTTGATATGCCATAAATGTCTGAAAGGGAACAACCTGTTAAAGCCGAGTCATTCCTCAATGGTTGGCAGTCAGATGCAGAAGGTCCAGCAGGTGCTATGTTCTTTGTTTGATAGTGACAAAATTGATATTCTGGCTCCTATTGTGAAACCTGTAGTACAGCATATGACCACAGCGGCCACTGGTTGGCAACATAGGCAATGTGCTGACCACTAGCAAACAAAGAACAGATCATGTGTGGAAGCCTCTACAATGGTTTGTCAAGGAATCGGAGAGATAAGGACAGTTATGTTGGCTATGTGGTTTGAAAAAAAAAGGTGGATAACCCCACTTATCTCTTACAGACAGTTTGCATATATTTACAGCATAGTGTCTTGAAAGGCAGTATAGAGCAAGCACATGGGCTGATAACACGTCAGGTGACAGCTATTAGTAACAGAAGGTACCTGTCACTAGTGCACCGTTCTGTTGCCCAAATCAGCCCCCAATGATGGGATCATGGGATGCCGCCCGGGGGCCTAATGAATGACAGCCGAGGACAGAATGAAGGCCTCTATGGTTGCCATCCTAGTACATATATTACACCCAGAATAAAGATCACATGTTATTTATACTGCCTAGTGAACGCCATAAAAATGAAACCTCCAAAATTTGGTGCAATAGTGTTTTTTTTCCCGATTACATTCCCCCCCCAAAAAAAAAATTAAAAAAAATAAATCAGTTTTCCAGTACACGTTAAGATGGTACAAATTAAAAGTAAATCTTGTGCCACAAAAAACAAGCCTTCATATGTCTATGTAGAAGGAAAAATAAAAAAGTTGTGGCTCTTAGAAGGCAGGGAGGAAAAAATGAATGTGATGTAAACTAAAATCCCTACGGCAAAAAGGGGTGAATGATTGAATGGTTTAGAGTTAATTTGGTGAGCTTCTCATTTGAGGCCTCTAAGAGTATGATCACGCGGCAAGAGATTTTAGTCAGTTTTTGGATTCTGAAACTGTCTGAAAACAGACTGTTAATCATCCCCATGCACCTCAACACAAAATCTGCCTAATAGTGCTCGTTTTTACTGCTGGACGGATTTCAAAACCGCCGGAGTTACAGAAAACTTGGAACAAGCACATTCCTTTTTCTGATTTCCGTCTGAAAATTTACTATTTATGTCTATGGGAACTGAGCAGAAAGTCAGTAAATGGATTCTTGCATGGATTCAGAAAAAAACTCAATGGTGCTCTGTGATTCACTATATGTCCCACCTAAAGTGTATGTGTTATAGCAGGCCCTTTTGCACTTTTTTACTGCAAGACCCCCACACATATACACTTTGCTCCTCCCACCCATATAACACACATATAATACACTCTGATCTCTTCACCAATATAACACACATAATCTCACCCATACAATACACACATAATACACTCTGCTCCCTTTACCCATATAATACACTCTGCTCCCCCAACCATATATGAAATAAAATACACTCTGCTCCCCACACCCATATGACACATATAATACACTCTGCACCCCCCATATAACACACATATAATACACTCTCCTACCCCCACCCATATAACACACATATAAGACACTGTGCTCCCTCCACCCGTGAAACAAACATATAATGCACTCTGCTCCCCCCACCCATATAGCACACATATAATACACTCTGCTCCCCCGCCAATATAACATACATAAATAAAACAAAACCTCTAAACCCCACCCATATAAACAACTATAAGAACTGGCTCCCTCCACCCGGAAACAAACATATAATTGCACTCTCTCCCCCAACCCAATAGCACACAAATAATACACTCTGCTCCCCCGCCAAATTAAACTACCATAAATTTACTTGCTCCCCTTAAAACTCCCCTTAAATTTTTACCACTTTGCTTCCCCCACCCATATAAAACACATATAAACACTCTCTTTTCCCATTCCTGTTTAACAAGCATATAATACACTCTGCTCCCCCCACCCATACAACACAGTAATACACTCGCTCCCCTCATCAATAACACACATAAATACACCCCTCCCCCACCCAATACAAAATAAAACCCCCCTCACTCCCCCCATATTTGCACAAATAATACACTTGCTCTCCCCCCCTTAGCACACATTAAACCTTCCCCCACACCCATATAACACAACCTTATACACTCTGCTCCCCCCTCCCATATAAAACACATATAATACACTCTACTCCCCTTACCCATATAACACACATATAATACACTCTGCGCCCCCATCTACATAACATACATATAATACACTCTGCTCCCCTTACCCATATAACACACTAAATACCCCCCCCCCCCCCATTCCCCCAAATAACCATAAAAAACCTGCTGCCCCCCCCCCCCAAAAGACAAACCCCTAGTACACTCTGCTTTCCCCTTACCCATAAAACACATATAATACACCTACCCATTACTCATATAACAAACATATAATCACTCTGCTCCCCCCCCCAATAACACAAAATTTTAAAACACCTCTCCTTTTTTTTTTCATATAACAAATATATAATACATTCTGCTTCTTCTACACATATAACACACATATAATACACAATGCTCCCCCCCCCCTACACAAAATATAATGCACTTTTCTCCCCCCCCCCCCATATAACACACTAAATACACTCTGCTCCCCCATATAACACACGCATAATACACTCTGCTTCCCCACCCATCTAACACAAATATAATACACTCTACCCCTTCCATTTAACAACATAAATACACTCTGCGCCCCCATCTACATAACATACATATAATACACTATGCTCCCCTTACCCATATAACACACGTATAATACCCTCTGTCCCCCAAATAACACATATAATAAACTCTGCTGCCCCCCACCCATATGACACACATAGTACACTCTGCTCCTCTTACCCATATAACACACATTAAACACCACTCCATTTCCAATAACAAACATATAATACCTCTGCCCCCCCAATAAAAAAACATATATAAAAAACTCTGTCTCTTTATCATAAAAAAATATTAATAATTTCTCTTCTTCTAAAATTTAAAAAAAACCCTATAATCACAATGCTCCCCCCAAAACCCAAAAACAACAAAAATATAAAGACTTTGCTCCCCCCCCCCATTAACCACATTAATACACTCTGCTCCCCCCATATAACACACATATAATAAACTCTCTTTCCCCCTACCCATATAAAAACACAAAAAACACTCTGCTTCCCCATAAAACATACAGATACACTCTCCTCCCTCCCCCCATAATAAACACATTTAAACCTCTTTCCCCCTCACCCAAATTTTAAAAAACATTTTGTACACTCTCTCCCCCCCCACCCATATAACACTAAATACACCTTTCCCCCCTATAACACAAATATCATACTCTCCCCCCCCCCACCCATATAACAATAAATCACCGCATCCCCATAAAACACATATTTTACACCTCCTCCCCCCACCCATATAACACATATAATATACTCTGCATCCCCCATATAACACACATATAATACACTCTCCTCCACCAACCCATATAACACACATATAAGACACTGCTCCCCCCTCCCATAAAACATACATATAATGCACTTTGCTCCCACACCCCATATAACACAAATATAATACACTCTTCTCTCCCCCCATATATCACATATTATACACTCGGCTACCCCACACATAAAACACCAATAAATACACTTTTGCCCCCCCCACAAATAACACACATATAACTCCTCTGTCCCCCCCCATATAACACACATATAATACACTCTGCTCTCAACACTCATATAACACATATAATACACTCTGCTCACCCAACCCATATAACACACATATAATACACTCTGCTCCCCTTACCCATATAGCACACATATAATGCACTCTGCTAGACACAATGACAAGATGACACTTTCTGTAACATTAGGCAGTTGTATGTATAACTGTTTACAGCAATACAGGTGTTCTGGGTACAAGGAGCTTGTGGAGGGGGGTGACAGCTCTTCAGGCATAAGAACTGACCACTACAGGAGGTCTGCAGAGCTGTGACATCCTCTCCCTTCTATGGCTCACACAGAACAGATGATGTCACTCACCAGTCTTCAGTGAGGGAAGACACGGCTGCTGGGAGGAGAGACATGCCCACCAGGAGCAGAGACATGCCCCTGAATTTGAAGCTGTAAGCACAAGATAAATGCAAAAACCTGTCGTGAGAAAACCTCTAATTTTCTAATGTATCTTTTTAGTGGCTGTATTTTTCTCTGATACAGTGTTTCAAATCCCTAAATAAAGATAAAAGTAAATGAAACAAATGCCATTTCTCAAAAGTTGCTAAGGGGTTATTTACACGACATACATATGGTTTCCTTAGCAGAAATCTGAAGCGACACCGTGGATTTCTGCTGAGGATTTTTACCTACAAAGGCATTTTTCACCCCTGATTCTGATGCGCTACAGTTAGCTCCAGTGTAATGGGGCTAACCCACCTGCCCCCTCTGATGAGGATCTGCTCAAAAGAATGAACATGTTCATTATTTTTACCATTGTGTGGAAAATCTTCACTGTGAAGTACAATGCAGACTGGCTATTCATGGTTGTCAGTTTGCACAAGGATTTTGATTAGGAAAGCAATGCGGAATATTGTTCCCTAATAGAGTGAGCTTAGGGACCTATTTTATTATTGAGGTCAATGTATACATCATATGAAGTAAAACTGAAATAAAATTGCTTACTTGACATTGACATTCCTTTTTTTATGCCGGCTTTGGGCAAAGGAATGGGAGTCTTGAATAAGATGAGTATATGTAATAGTGAAGGACGTCAGTGCTAGCAAAACGAAGAGGAAAAGGCCATGGGCCATTGTGCCTGGTTTTAAAAGGAACATTAAGGGCCACATGCAGTGGCGGAACTACCGCCATAGCAGCCATAGCGATTGCTACAGGGCCCGCACTCTCTGGAGGCCCTGCATCAAACACGAAATTAATGTTACTAGGGGGGCCTTCTTGGTGCACAGGGGGCTCGGTCCCCTCACAGCTCCATGGGGCTGCTAAAATGTATCTTACAAGAGCTGAGCTCTTCCCTCAGCAGCCCCCTCCTTTCCTCTCCTCTCCTCCGTGCTTACACTGCCTCCAACTGCTGCATGCGGGCCCACTCCCCTCAGTGTCTGTGCACAGTCCGGATGGTGGAGGAGAGGTGTCTGCACTGCCGGGGCTGAGAGCAGCCCCATGTTGCTGCTGCCATGTGTCCCCCCCCCCTACACCACCCTGTGTCTTCCGGAGACCTCTGGACTGAGGGAGCCAGCTAGACTGCATACAGGAAAGTGTGTGTATATGGGTGTGACTGTATGTGTATATGTGTGTCTGCAATGTGTGTATATGACTATATTTCTGTGTGTATGTAGATTGTGATGTTTGTTTGTATATAGTATCTACTTATGTGACCAGTATTTAGTGAAGGGTAAAGATGGCTCCACAGCAAAAACATGAAGTAAAATCTAGTGTGTAAACACTAAAAAAGAATTGCAGTCCACTAATATCAGAAATATTAGTACTTTTCCGGGATGTGTGCAGGGTGTGTACGGGATGTGTCTTCAGTGTGTGCGGGATGTGTCCGCCGTGTGTGCGGGATTTGTATGCCGTGTATGCGGGATGTGTCCGGCGCATGTGCGGGATGTGTCCGCAGTGTGTGCGGGATGTGTCCGCCGTGTGTGCGGGGTGTGTTCGCCTTGTGTGCGGGATGTGTTCACCGTGTATGCGGAATGTGTTCACCGTGTGTGCGGGATGTGTGTCACCGATGTGCTGCGGGGATGTGTCCCTGGCATATGTGTGGTATGTGTCGCCGTAGTGTGTGCGGGATGTGTCCACCGTGTATGCGGAATGTGTCCACCTTGTGTGCGGGATGTGTTTACCGTGTGTGCGGGATGTGTCTGGCATATGTGTGGGATGTGTCCGGCGCATGTGCGGGATGTGTCCGCCATGTGTGCGGGATGTGTTCGCCGTGTGTGGTGGGATGTGTTTCACCGTGTTGCGGTATATTTTGTCCCATCGTCGTGTGGCGGGATGATGTCCCCTGGCATATGTGCGGGATGTGTCCGCCGTATGTGCGGGATGTGTTCGCCGTGTGTGCGGGATGTGTTCGCCGTGTGTGCGGGATGTGTCCGCCATGTGTGCGGGATGTGTCCACCGTGTGTGCAGGATGTGTGCAGGATGTTTCCGGCGTGTGTGGGATGTGTCCGCTGGCATGTGCGAGATGTCTGTGGGATGTGTCCGGGGTGTGTGCGGGATGTGTTCGCCGTGTTTGCGGGATGTGTCCGGCGTTTGTGTGGGATGTGTCCGGTGTGTGTGCGGGATGTGTACGGCGTGTGTGAGGTATGTGTCCGCCATGTGTGCGAGATGTGTCCGCCGTGTGTGCCGTATGTGTCCACCGTGGGTCCAGATGTGTCCACTGTGGGTCCGGATTTGTCCAGCGTGTGCGGGATGTGTCCGGTGTTTGGAGGATGTTTCCGGCGTGTGCGTGATGTTTCCGGGATGTGTCTGCCGTGTGTCTAACCTGTGTGGGATGTTTCCGGCGTGTATGGGATGTGTGCAGGATGTTTCCGGCATGTGTGGGATGTGTGCGGGATGTGTCCGGCGTGTGTGTGGGATGTGTCCGGTGTGTGTGCAGGATGTGTCCGGCGTGTGTGTGGGATGTGTCCGGCTTGTGTGTGGGATGTGTCCGGTGTGTGTGTGGGATGTGTCAGGCATGTGTGCAGGATGTGTCCGATGTGTGTGCGGGATGTGTCCGGCGTGTGCAGGATATGTCTGGCGTGTGCAGGATGTGTATGGTGTGTGACCGGCGTGTGCAGGTCCATTATAAAGAGATACAATTCATAATCAAATGGCCAGACAACGCACCAGATACTGGAACCTTTAGTGCTGTTTTGGTGTTGACAAACTGTGGCAGAGTACATGAGACCTTTTGTCCTTCTCCCTGAATCCCTCTAACAGATAAATAACTTTTTCGCTTAC
>JAODAL010086151.1:0-10347 GCA_025379985.1 Phyllomedusa bahiana
AATTATACAAAACCCTTTAGACATATGGCTCTTCCAAATGATTAACCTTGTTATCGTATTTTTACTGTTAGCCGGAGAATTTCCAAATGCTGCTGATAGGTAATTACATGTATAGTATGATAGATAGATAGATAGATAGATAGATAGATAGATAGATAGATAGATAGATCTGTAGGCATGCAATAAAGCACTGATTTTTTTCATGTATATTTTGTGAGTGCAGCAGTTTTTCCTTATTTTTTGATTCATTTGACCCTTTTAGACGAAGGTCTTTTATCTGTTTGCACCCGTTTGTAACACATTTTTCTATGGTGGTGCTGCCTTTTTCCATATTTATAGATAGATAGATAGATAGATAGATAGATAGATAGATAGATAGATAGATAGATATGATATGCATACAGTTGAAAGACAGCGAAGAGCAGGTAGCAAAAAGCTCCTTGCTCTGCAGAGTACTCCGATGGGTCACAGACTTACGACCTACTGCAGTATATGGCTCAGGCGGTGTGATCCCCACTGAGCAAAACGCAACACAGAGCCAGAGCCCCGGATATTTTAGGACCCTAGAAATGCCCCTGAATAGGTAGCTAGTTAAATAGAGAGAGAGACAGACAGACAGACAGATAGATAGATAGATAGATAGATAGATAGATAGATAGATAGATAGATAGATAGATAGATAGATAGATAGATGGACATATAGAAATCTGCATACAAACATTTTTTGCATCATATGATGTAGCTATGAATAAAGTTGTGTAAATTGTCAAAAAGGGTAAGTGTTTTTTTGCTGCAGGTGTACAGCTTTTTTTTTATTTGTATACAGATTTGGTGTACACCTTTTAAGTATTTTTCTTGTTTTGCGCAAAAAACATGGTAGGTTTTAGCTTTGCTTCCGCCAGCCGTATAATTGAATGTACGGGAAACCGACGAAATGATGCACGGCGCCGGCGGTTTTTACAACATGTTTCTAGAAACGCCGGAGCCAGAAAACAATCGGAAAAAAAACAACTTGTGTAGACTACAAGTAGTTTTTTCTTCTAAAGTCTATGGGCATGCAAAACTATTGGATTTTCAGTGGTTTTAGAATCCTAAAACAGATGAAAATACGATTGTTTTTCTGTTCTGTTTGGACATAGCTGTGTTGGACATAGTCTGTACAGAAACAGGTTTGTTGTGAATTAATTGATTGTCATAGTAATTTTTATTTAAGGAATCAATATATGAAAATCTAAAGGAAAAAATATTTGTCCTACTTACAAATCATCTTATTCTTTTCTCTAATTTATCGATGTATTAATCTAGTCAACTATCTATTTATCTATCTATTCAATTTCTTTCAAACTTTTTTACGAAGGCTGGATCAAATTGTCTGGATTTGACTAAAACCAAATCTGTGCAATAATGACGACATGTCAGAAAAACTGTACATTGTATTGTGCGCCTGAATGAATAAACCTGTCAAAAATCTGGCATGTGCTATACCTTGCATAGTAAAATTTATGCACCTATCCAAGTGCATTGCATAATTTAGGCGCATAGCGTATCAAATGTGTTGTGCCTGGTGTATAATGCACCTAGTTTTGGTGTATTACAGTTCATTTATATAGAGAAGAGGGTATCAACAGCTTTTTGGTGCAAAATACACCAAAACAATGGTGCAGCCCTAATGGGACATGTCACCCAAAGTCTCTGTTGTGACTTGATTGTCATAGTAATTTTCATTCAAGAAATTCTCATGTAAAAATTTGAAGAAATTATATATATATACATAGCACCTGATCTCGGGGCGCACTAGAACCATAGCGAAGCTACATATTTATACCTTCGTTACTGCATTTCTAGGTACATTACTGCTGGAACAGGTATATCACTTTCAAAGTGGTATACCTGAGCCAAAAATTTCGTTCAAGCGCTAGAATACGCCTGATTTATGAACCCGCTCTACAGCGGGTCATAAATCAGGCACATTCTAGACTAATATTATGTATATATATATATTTTATATATATATATTTTATATATATATATATATATTATATATAATATATATAAAAATAATATAGTTTTTTCCTTTTCTCTAATTCATTTATCTATCTATCTATCTATCTATCTATCTATCTATCTATCTATCTATCTCTATATATGTTATCTATCTATCTATCTATCTATCTATCTATCTATCTATCTATCTATCTATCTGTTCATCTATCTATCTAACTATCTATCTATCTACCTATCTCTTATGTCTATCTATCTATCTATCTATCTATCTATCTATCTATCTATCTATCTATCTATCTATCTATCTTCTATCTATCTATCTATCTATCTATCTATCTATCTATCTACCTATCTCTTATGTCTATCTATCTATCTATCTATCTATCTATCTATCTTTCTATCTATCTATCTATCTATCTTATCTATCTATCTATCTATCTATCTATCTACCTATCTCTCATGTCTATCTATCTATCTATCTATCTATCTATCTATCTATCTATCTATCTATCTATCTATCTCTTATGTCTATCTATCTCTTATGTCTATCTATCTATCTATCTATCTATCTATCTATCTATCTATCTATCTATCTATCTATCTATCTATCTATCTGTAGTATCTATCTTCCTCTCTATCTATCCTCTGTCTATCTGTCTGTCTGTCTCTCTCTCTATTTCTCTTGTATCTATCTAATGTTTTTTTTTTTTTTGCTTGATCAGATTGTTTGGATATGACTATTGAATTCCCAAGTCCTGGACTGTGAAGATCCATGCATCTGAGACTGATCTCCAGCAGTGAGCCCATGATTATCACAAAACGTTGAGCCGATATATACTATAGATATACTATCTATCTTTCATGTGTGTTTCCACAGACTTGGGTTTTCCTTTACAATATTAAAGCATGCGATCCCTGGAGGTGAAAGTAGTTTGAGGCAGTGAGAGGAATATCGTGTTGTGTGATATAATTGTTTATAGCTTGAGGGGTGTCCTATATTCACTAGACAGAAACACTATTCCGTATCTTAATTGCTAATCTGAGATAGGAGACGCTGATGCTGTCAGCTATGTTGATTGACATACAGTGACCCCTGTACTAATGATTATTAAATTAGTACACAGGCCTTCTTGGTGGTCTGTATTTTTTTTGCTGTTGGACGGTCTCTTTAAAGTCATCTTGTGACCTTCCTGTCAAACCTTATTTGCCTTCCTCTAACCTTTCTTGTATGCTTATTATCCATGCTTTATAGCGCTCTTAATCTATTTTACATTAGGCTGCCTCATTAGGGTTATTTACAGATAGTGGGGCTGCTGACTTGCCCAGCATGCGTACTCAGCAGGGAGTATATACAATTGCATGACAGTCGTAAGGAAGATGTCACCTCATAGGTGGCCCGGATAATTCACTGTAAGCACTGCATTGGCTTCTTGTATGTCAAGGGCCTATTACAGTACACAGATGCAAACTATATTTTCAGCCTTTTCCTTATGTATGATGCAATATTCTAGAGCTTAGAGCTCAAGATCTTATTTAAATAAGTTTTTTCCCAGGGAAAATTGAACCTTTAATCCAAAAACCCCTTTTGTGATGCTCCCCCCAATAAGAAGCTTCACCCCTAAACTATTTATAGTGAATGGAGTCAATCTCAAAATGAGATTTAAAAGGTGAGTAAAGCAGAACTCTCACAGATAGGTATATAAATATACTCTGAATAGGGGAAGCAGTTACTTCGGGGCCTTGATGATGGAGAGAGCCACATAAGAGTCCAGCATTATAAATCATAGAGATTTTGTATTGGAGCTTAGCTGTACTAGATGTGCATGTCAACCCAATGGGGCCCTGTGAATGCTGGGGGCAGTGGCTTCAGCGGGTGCAGAAGTAAAAGTTCTACCCAGGCCCTGGAACTTGAATGAACCTATAGCCTCCTCTACCACATGAGACACCAGTAGTATAAATGGCACGATACACTTTTTATTGGGTGAAGAGAGGATCAGACAATCAGAGAATTTATTAGTATTGTATAAGCTGCTTTTGTGCAGAAATTTACGATGTTTTGGCAGATTCACGCTGCTCTTATCAATGTGTAAGGCGTAAATTATAACTGAAATCTACACCAGCTATGATATTTTGGTTTTGGGTGCATGGAGTACTAAAAAATACATGCCACTTGATACACTTAGCATATGTTATTGTGGCACTGTGTACATTTTAGTATGCTTAGATTGGGTGGATTTGTTACGGATTATGTTGCGGTTTAGTTATGGATTTTACTGTGGATTTTTCTACATTGACTTTTACGGAAAAAGGTGAAATCCACAAGACACATTTTTCTGCAGGTTTTGCCTTCATTTATAGAAACATCTGTAGTATAAACCACAGTAAATCCTCAGGTGTATGAAACGCTGGACTTCATGGATTTACCACTCTAATAATATTCAATTTCAGAATGCTTAAAGGGGTGTCCCGAGACTTTCATAAGCTTGTTTGTCCGATGGGGCACGATTAAGAATATAAAAATAGAAACATACTTAACTCGTGCTCCCATTCCGTCCCGGTGGCCGTCCCATTCATCCCCGCTGTACAGTGAACGTTCATGTGCTGTGTGCAGCCAATCACAGGCACAGCAGCCACATGCATATGACGTTGTGGCCTGTGATTGGCAGCACATAGCATGTGAATTATGAACGTTGACTATACAGCGGGGATGAACGGGACGGCCACCGGGACGGATCGGGAGCGTCCAGCTCATGTTTGACACAAATAAGTGTGCCTGCTTATAGCAGTCTGAGACAGATAGTTGACAGTCAGACAAGTTTTGGGCACTGCCTAATTTGTATAGCTAACTTACCATATGAGTGTTTTTCTATAGGACTGTACAGTACTGAGTAAAGCTGGGTTCATGTCGCCTAACCCGCTTCCTCTCTGCTAACTCTCCTCTCGACCCTCTGCAATCCAGTTTCCGCACCTTATACTCCACAGAAACTGCTGTAGCTAAAGTCTCAAATGATCTCCCCACGGCTAAATCTCAGGGCAACTACTCGTTGTTGCTTCTTCTGGATCTCTCTGCAGCATTTGACACTGTTGATCGCCATCTTCTCCTCAGCATGCTCAGCACCATTGGCATCCAGGACACCGCTCTCTCTTGGTTCTCATCCTACCTGTCTGACCGCTTCTTTAGTGTCTCATTTCCGGCTCTATCTCCTCTCCCCTTCTTCTTGCTGTTGGTGTTCCTCAGGGACCGGTTCTTGGTCCTCTCCTCTTCTCTATCTATAAAGCCCCCATTGGACAAACTATCAGTAGATTTGGCTTCCTGCACCATCTCTACGCAGATGACACTCAATTATACACCTCTTCCCGAGACATCACTCCTGCCCTGCTACAAAACACCAGTGACTGTCTGTCCGCTGTCTCTGACATCATGTCCTCTCTCTATCTCCAACTAAACCTCACTAAAACTGAACTTCTTGTCATCCTGCCGTCTACTAACCGACCCCCACCCTGCTATTTCTGTCTCAGAGTGTGGTTCCACCATAAGGCCTCATTCACACGGCTTATTCTGGGACTGATTGGAGGCATACTGTGGGCCGTATTTGCGCTGCAGTACGTGTGGAATCCTTCCCAGGCATTATGGTAATCCACAGTTCTCATAGAGAACTATGGATTCCGCCTCCTCTCCCCGCTCGGCGAATACGCCACGGGGGGATTAAGTGACATTCAAATTATTTACCGCATGTACGTGCCGTTAATAATGAGTGTTTATGGGGCCGGCGAGCTGCCAACCACACCCTCCCCCGCCCCGCACGGCTGCACGGCTGCCGGCGTAATTGCGGGGCGAAATCCGTCCCTGCAATTACGTTGGCAATAAGCCGTGTGAACATTACCTAACTCCTAGGCAGCAGGCCGTTAGATTCCGATCTGTCCTTTACCCCCTATATCCAATCCCTTGCCCGCTCCTGTCACTTGCACCTCAAGAATATCTCCAGAATCCGTCCTTTTCTCACTGTGAAAACAACTCTATCTCTTATGACTGCTCTTATTATTTCTCGTCTTGACTAGTGTTGAGCGATTATTATCGACAATGTTGAAATCGGCACGGTATTTACGTTGATCGGATTTTTTAGATCACGCGATAATTTAGGTTAAAATCTGTGCATAATCTATAAATATCGCGCCATTTTCGGCGCTTCCTGTCATTTTGGCGGCCAGCAAATCAGCTTACAGAATAGAGCAGGGTGAGATGTGTGTGCGACGTCATGACTGGGATGTGTATGGTTGCGATTGGCTGGAAAAATCACATGACCTCGTTTTACATAGAACAGCCCTTCCTGTTCATGATCAGTGTCTGTCAGCGTCTCAGAGCAGTAGGACGTGCGCTCTGCCTCTGTCCAAACAGTTCAGCAAACAGCTCAGCGAAATTATTCTATTTCTTCACAGAGAATGCTCTACTGTTAGCTGTGATCCTTGCAACTTAGTTAGATCAGAGATTTGAAGATTTTATGTAGTTAGGTAGAGAATTTTAAAGGAGCATCTACCGCTGTAAAGTCACGGAGGGGAGCGGGGGAGGGGGGGGGGCCCGCGGGCGAACACAGACAAGCTCTTTAAAGAATACTGGATATAGTTCACCAAGACTTAGTGTAGACATTGCACTGCAATAGCTTTATTATTAACAGTTTTCTATTGAAATATTTCCTGGATATTGGGCAGCCTGAACTTATATTAGGATACACATCTTTTCTAGTAACTGCAGGTCTCTTTGTTAGGTGAAAAAACTCCACTTTTGTTATCAGTATACATTTCAGATAGGTGTTCTTTTTCAATTTTGCCCATTCCAGCTTTGTTGATATAGCCACCTTGCAGTTAAATTAGAATCCAGCAATTTTGTAGTCAGCACAGGTTGATAGGTGCCAAAAATACCTTTCATTATCCAAATACATTTCAGATACGTGTTTTTTCACTTTGGCGCAGTACAGCTTTGTTGATAGAGCTACTTTGCAGTTAAATGTGAATACAGCAATTTTGTAGTCACCACAGGTGAATTGAAAGGTGCCAAAAATACCTTTTATTATCCAAATACATTTCAGATACGTGTTTTTTCACTTTGGCGCACTACAGCTTTGTTCATTGAGGCACCTTGCACTTAAATGTGAATACAGAAATTTTGTAGTCACCACAGGTGAATTGAAAGGTGCCAAAAATACCTTTTATTATCCGAATACATTTCATATACGTTTTTTTTTCACTTTTGGCCAGTAAAGCTTTGTTGATAGATCTACTTTGCAGTTAAATGTGAATACAGCAATTTTGTAGTCACCACAGGTGAATTGAAAGGTGCCAAAAATACCTTTTATTATCCGAATACATTTCAGATACGTGTTTTTTTTCACTTTTGGTCAGTCAAGCTTTGTTGATAGAGCTACTTTGCAGTTAAATTTGAATCCAGCAACTTTGTAGTCACCACAGGTTGATAGGTGCCAAAAAATACCTTTTATTATCCTGTATACATTTCAGATACGTGTTTTCTCACTTTTGGCGCAGGCCAGCTGTGTTGATAGAGCAACCTTGAGTTATATTTGAATCCAGCAATTTTGTAGTCACCACAGGTGTACTGATAGGTGCCAAAAATACCTTTTAATATCCGTATACATTTCAGACAGGTGTTTTTTTCACTTTTGGTCAGTCAAGCTTTGTTCATAGAGCTACTTTGTAGTTAAATTTGAATTAATCAATTTAGTTGTCACCACAGGTGAATTGATAGGTGCCAAAAATACCTTTTATTATCCGTATACATTTCAGATAGGTGTTTCAGATAGGTGTAAGTCTGGCCCTAGCAGCTGGACCTCCGTGTTAACAGATGGCTGACGGCAGCACTGGCTCTCACCGTTAGGGGCAATCAGGAGAGCTTCAAATTTCTCTAAAAAATCAGATTTTGAAAAAGGTGATTTCTGTGAGGTTAAGTAGTGTCAAAAAGGGCTCCAGGGCTGGACACAAATTGCACAATTTGAGGCTTAAAATTTTCTGGGGCTGGAGTCACTATGGGGTCGCATCATTTGATCTCCAGGGGAGTCTGTCCCTAATCAATGAAGAAGGATTTGGAGGAAAAATGAAACCATTGAATTGATTGGCTGAATCAGTCTCAGAAGCCAGGAGGGCAAATGTCTTCTCAACTAAGAAGTGTTTTGGGGATGATTAGGACATTTGTATTACTTATGGGTGTGCGGACGAATTAACACATCTACACGTGTAAAAAATACCTTTAAAAACTGCAGGGAGGGGTGTATGTTATCACACTTGAAAAAAAAAGCAAAATGGTAATAATGTAAAACTATAAATAAAACTTCCCTAAATAAATTCTGTAAACAAATGTCAGTTACCAAAATATATGCTAAATGAGAGTCACTGTACAAAATAGCAAAGTGCCACTTTGTGATCTTGGGTCAAACAGGTTTTAGGGGTCATGCTGTGGCCCAGGACAGGTATAGTCAATGTCCAGTTCAACTAATATGGTGGTTGAAAGACTCCTTTTCCCAGCACTTTTTAATCTGTGGGTCGGACAGGTTTAATGGTCATACTGCGGTACAGGACAGATATAGTTAATGTCCAGTTCAACTAAAATGGTGGTTCAAAGACTCCATTTCCCGGCACTTTTTAATTTGGGAGTCAAACAGGTTTAGGGGTCATGCTGTGGCCCAGGACAGGTATAGTCTATGTCCAGTGAAACTAAAATGGTGGTTGAAAGACTCCTTTTTCCGACACTTTTTAAATGTGGGGGTCATGAAGGTTTGGGGCTCATGCTGTGGCCAGGACAGGTACAGTCAATGTCCAGTTCAACTAAATGGTGGTCAATGCTCTTTTCCAGCACTTTTTAAGGGGTCGACAGGTTAATGGTCATACTGCGGCCCAGGACAGGTATAGAAATGTCCGTTTAAAAAATGGTGGTTCAAAGACTCTTTCCGGACTTTTTAATTTGGGGTCAGACAGGTTTAATGTCATACTGCGGTCCGGACAGGTATGTCAGTCAGTTCAACTAAATGGTGGTTCAAAGACTCTTTTCCAGCACTGTTTAATTGTGGGTCAGAAGGTTAATGGTCATACTGCGGTAAGACAGATATAGTTAATGTCCAGTTCAACTAAAATGGTGGTTGAAAGACTCCTTTTTCCGGGACTTTTTAATCTGGGGTCATGCAGGTTTGGGGCTCATGCTGCGTTCCAGGACAAGGATATTCAATTTTCCAGTTCAAGTAAAATGATGGTTCAAATCATACTTCCTTCTGGCACTTTTTAATTTGTGGGTCATGCAGGTTTAAGGGTCATGCTGTGGTGCAAGACAGGGATAGTGAATGGTCTGTGAGTTTTTTTCTGTGGTTTTTATAACCTAAGTGTGTTGCCTAAGATGTAGCACGTATCCATTTGATTGTTGTGGATGTTAATTCCAGCTTCTCCATCCCTGTTTGGGTGTAAGAATGAAGGTGTTGTTCCTCTCCCATAGACTTTAATGGTCATCGGCGATAATCTATTATCGACTATCGGATATCTTATTGAGAATTGCCGATATCGACTATCGACCCGATGACGATAGTCAACGTAATCGCTCATCACTAGTCTTGACTACTTTAACTCCTTGCTTATCGGTCTCCCTCTCTGTAAACTCTCCCCTCTCCAATCTGTCCTGAATGCAGCAGCCAGGCTCATGTTTCTTTCCGGCTGCTATACTGATGCCTCTACCCTGTGTCAGTCACTGCACTGGTTGCCCATTCAGTTCAGAATACAACAGAAACTCATCACTCTCCCACATAAAGCTCTCCACAGCACTGCACCCCCCTACATCTCCTCCCTCATTTCTGCCTACCACCCTACCCGGTCTCTGCACTCTGCTGATGATCTTAGACTACATGCCTCAGTATTCCGAACCTCCCATGCCCGTCTCCAAAATTTTTCACGTGCGGCAACAGTTCTCTGGAACAAGCTACTGTGTACAATCATGCACACTCATAACCCCCAAAGCTTTAAAGAGAACCTGTAGTGACCCAGCACTGAAGATTTCTTTGTTCCATATTTTGCTGTATTCTGTCACAATGTTTCAGTGCAGAAAAGAAATCATAATATTGCAGTCTAAAGTATTCTCTAGGTCGCCCTCTGCTGTTTGGTTCCTTGTTATAACATTTGCCTATGTTAACATGTATATCTGCTGATTGGCTGCATAACCTGTCGTTCAAAATGATGCAATAGCTCTCTGACATTGACCCCCTCTGCTACCATGCCAACACCATACGGCTGGCCAGAGGCAGTTAGGCATGAGGCAGAAGGTTTTTGACTGTCCCCTGGGAGGTGTGCAGGGCCCCC
>JAODAL010086152.1:0-10346 GCA_025379985.1 Phyllomedusa bahiana
GATTGATGGTTAGTCTTTTGCCATGTTTGGCAAATTGTTATGTTCTGATATGCAAACTTTTGTATTTTCGTTTATTCGAAAAAAAAAAAAGAAATTCAATAAAATTCTTATGGTTAAAAAAAAACAATGTTAAGCAACGCCACTGACAGGTAACTATTGGCTTTTGTAAAAGATGTAGTTAGTACAGATTAAAAAGGATATATAGGAGGGAGGGTTTCAGGTAATTTGTGAACTTTTGTTTTCTCTATTGATCCAGAATAGGGAACTTATAAGGCATTAACTTATCTGCCCTAAAATGAATATTTCACTACTCAGCCTAAATAGTGATCAGACTCAATAAGCTGAGAAATAAAAGTTAGATACTGAGATGTGTCAGGGCTTTCCAGCTTCTAGTTAAGTCTACAAAGTTCAATATATTCCATAAGAAGAAGCAAATATGAGCGGCACTCACAAATCTTCATTTTTCTTTAATCTTTATTCCGTTAATACATCAGGAAACAAGCACATACAATGGCCTACGGCCGTTTCGCGTGTTACAACGCTTTCTCAAGGCATGCCTTGAGAAAGCGTTGTAACACGCGAAACGGCCGTAGTCCATTGTACTGTATGTGCTTGTTTCCTGATGTATTAACGGAATAAAGATTAAAGAAAAAGGAAGATTGGTGAGTGCCGTTCATATTTGCTTCTTCTTATGGAATATTGCGAGGACTCTCTCTCTCCTAGAGCTGAGCACCACCACTGATATATTGCTGTGAATGGTTAATCGTGGAAGGAATACATGTGTTTGGGAGCCGAGTTACGGGAACAGTGCCGCCTTATTTTGCTTTATTGCTGTTTAAAGTTCAATATATGTTGCAGATCAGACGCATAAGGGAAGATTATAACAGAATTAATTAGACGACTGTAATACAAGTGATAAAATCAAGTAGACATACTTGCATATGAACGAGTCTTGTCCATAGTGTGAGCCGTAGCGTTTTGCATTATTCAGGAGCGTGGATCCATGCAGCGCATGTAATGAGGCAGAAGCAGTCTTTCAGGTTGGGCGTAACACACCTGTGAAGCGACGTTTCGAGAGGCGGTGCCTCTTTTTCTCAAGCATGTATGACGTTGTGTAGACTTTTCTTATATATCATTAGTTAACCATTTGTTATCCATGCAATAGTATGTTTACAGACATAAAAACAAGAAAAAATAGTTAAAAACAACATCTATAAGAACACATTCAAGTTGAGCACCTCATTGAGGCCTTTCGGATTCAAGGTGTCTAATTTATGAATCCAAAACGCCTCCCTGCGTAACAATTTTTTTTCTATTGGAATGCCTTCTATATGTTGTACTTGTTCCAATATACACCACCGTAACTCTGCTATCCCATGTCTTTTTTTCATGGAAATGTCGTGCCAGTGTGCTTTCTCCATACTTTTTTTCTTTACTATTTGTATTGAAACTATTATCTTTTTCAATTTTATCTTTATATGTACGAATTGTGGAGCGATGTTCATTTAATCTTACTTTTATTGATCGGGTGGTTTGACCTATATAGCCCATTCCACATGGGCATTTTATTAGATATATCACATTTTTACTGTTGCATGTATGATAGCCTTTAACATTGATGGTATATCCTTTAGTTGTGTGGGTGACAGATGATCCTCGTATAATGGAGTGGCAGTTTTAGCAGTTAAGGTAGGCAAAGGTGCCGGATCGTTGTGAGGACAAAGTTGTCTGATGCATTTCCTTTTTGTTTATATCAGATTTGGTAATAATGTTGCCGAGTGCTCTACCTTTCTTGTAGATGAATCTTGGGTATTCTCTAAATAGGTAATTGTATTTCACATCGCTGGCAAGGACATGCCAGTGTTTTTTGATTATTCGTTCTATAAGTTTACTTTTTGTCCCATATTTACTAATAAACATAAATCTATCAGATTTATCTTTGCTTCTTGGGGTTAAAAAGTTTTCTCTATTTTTTTCAAATACTTCAAGACCCATTTTTTCCATTTCTATTCTGTTATCCTCTGTGAACAAATTTGTCTAAATTTTTTTCCATTTGTTGTAAATATGTTTGGTTATCTGAACATATTCGCCTTGCTCTTATAAATTGGCTCTTTGGAATCCCTTTAAATACATTGGGGGCATGGTGACTTTTTTATGTAGTATGTTATTTTTTTCCATGGGTTTGGTATATAATTTAGTTTGTAGTTTAGTATCATGCTTTTTGATTTCAACATCCAAATAATTAATGGTGTTTTCATGTATTGTAGTGGTAAATTGAATCAATCGATGGTGACTATTTAATTCCTGTATGAAGCTGTTTAATTGTTCTTGTGTGCCTCTCCAAAATATAAAAATGTCGTCGACATATCTTAGCCAAAGGGAGGAATCGCCTATATGCAGATGCCACCATAAGTGTGTTGAGACAAGAGCATTGTCTAATCTCTTCATGTATACCCCAGCTTAGTATTAAAGTCTACAAAGTTATCATTTCTTAAATGTGCAGGTCCCATACAATGACATATAATCTTAACATGCATAATCAAATATATATTCTTATACACCTAGACTCTAATACTCATATATTCTTATGTAACTTTTATAAAAGCTTAACCTTGCAATTAATATGTAATATGTCTTCTGTATTCTAAGCAAATTCTCTGAAATATTCAAGACTGACAAGATTAGATTCTCATGGATGTTTTGCGTTTCATTGGTGAGACACAGATACATCAATAGGGAAATTTCCATCTTCCCATGAGTTTGTGTTCAAGTTATTGGCAAAAAGATTTCCTTATAATGATATTGTTTACTGTTATTATTATACTACCTGCCTTGTGATCCTTTCAATGCATTCATTGCACAGTGAACTGTAGACAGAATTGTGTGTTTTATACTTGATTTGGAGTATCAACCTACAAATCAACATTCTAACGATAATTTTATAAATCTTTATAGATGTTAAAAATGTGTCCATTTCATATGAAAAATTGAGATAATGCTCTATGGGCCCCATTAAAACAATAACATTTACTCACCTACCTCCAGTCCCCGGTTCCAGCCCTTGCTCTCCTCAGTCTTCTAGTGACATGTCATCACTTTTGAATGTGCATGTGACTTCTAATGCCTCTGATTGGCTGCAGTGGTCATGTCCCACTCATTTACAATTCGAAGATGAACAGCTCTGAATGGTGATGTAAGTAGAGGCACATGACCTCTTCAGCCAGTCAGTGAAAGTGGCATCTCAGCAAAAGACCAGGAGAGCAATCGTTTGAACTGGGGACTGGAAGCACATATTTTTATTATTATTAATATTATTATTATTATTATTATTTTAATGGGCCGCTAGAACATTATCTTATGTTTTTATATGACATGGACAACAACTTTAATATTATTTGATTGCAAGAATTTAACAAAGCCTTTCTTGAAGCTCTCACCGGTTCCCACTGTGACTAGTGTCTGAAGTGGCTATTCCACAGATTCACAATTGTCATGGAAAAGAAGGCTCATCTCCTTATCTGACTAGAGACTAAAGCCTTTTTTCTAGTCCCCCTTTGAAGACATTTTACATGGAACATCTTTTCATCATATTTTTTGTATGTGTTGTTTATATACTTAAAATATTACAAATCCACAGCACTAAATAATACTTCAAAAGGTGTATTTATCTTGGGAAAATAGTTTATGTGTATATACAATATGGTGCTTGTCAAGAATTGGTACAGTGTATATGGTACATTATGTTACATTCCATACAAAATAAGTAAATAGGTTAATGTGATCTTTTCATTGACATCTATGGGCATGTCCCCACGGCACAGAGCATAAACCCTCCGGCATTTGCTCTGTTTTGGGGCTGTGTACACGGCCGCAGGCGGACGGCTTTTCTCCGCGGTTTGCAGAGAAAAGCCCGTCCCCATTTGCATTGAAATGTTCATGTTCCACCCGAAATCCAGGCGGAAGAATGAACATGTTCAATCTTTTTCGGACCACCGGCCATCTTAAAAACTGTCTGCCGAAAAATCCGTGCAGTGGGGACTACTGCACGGATTTTTAATAGAGTTCAGTGTAAAAGTTTGTCAGCCAGCTTGCAGATGGCTTTCAAAACCGAAAAACAGCTGAAAAACTGGCTGAAAAATCGGCTGTGGGAAGATGCCGTAAGAGAGCAGCTGGCTTAACCTCCTCTTCATCCTGCAATATTCCTTTTGCCTACAGACCTCATCTAATACTGGTACATGTATCCGCTACAATTACTACTTTCCATACCATACTCTGTATTATTATCTTTCTTCCTTCCAACCATTGTGATCCTTTATGAATAAGGTCTACTTCTGACCGAAACGTCAAGGAAAAGATCACATTACCCTATGTACTTACCCTATTTTATTTTGTATGAAATGTAACATACTGTACTATATGCACTTTACCAATTTCTGACAAACACTGTATTGTATATACACATATAAACAATTTTCTAAAGATAAATACAACTTTTGAACCATTATTGAGTGCTGTGCATTTGCAATATTATATGTTTGGGGTTGCAAGTACCCTTTCCACTCCTTAACTGGGTGCTGATCATTCTTTAATATACTAGTTTCTATACACACATTAATGATCTCTCCAGTTAGACATCTCTTCTGAAGGCTAAATAAGTGTAATTCTTTACTTATAACTAAGATGCTCCTTACCTATTAAGTTTATAGGTTCAGTTGTCTAGTTTTGTACTTTCTCTAACTCAAGTTCATTCTTTCTGTGAAGTGGTGCCCAAAACTGAATTGCATATTCCAGATGTAAAGTGGCAATATAGGGCGGCATGTATGAACGGGGCTACATTTTTAAATGGCCTGTATGCCAATATCAGGCGCATTACAAAGCGCAAGCGGCACTTTGTAATGCATCTGATTTCGGGGGTGTGCGGGAGGCGGGCGCCCCAGAACCATACGAAGCTATAGATTTCTAGCTTCAGTACGGCAATTTCTAGGTGCATTACTGCTGGAACAGGTAGAGCACTTTCAAAGTGGTTTACCTGAGCCAGAAATATTGTACTAGTGCTAGAATGCGCCTGATTTATGACCAGCTGTAGAGCGGGTTCATAAATCAGGTGCATTCTATGCCATTATAATGCCCATGAAAATTGGCATTTAAATGCTAAATTTCATACATGCCGTCCATAATGTTCATGTAGCAAGGAGTTCATCATTCAGTTTTGCCTATCCAGGGGATTTGAGCTCAGTGTCAGGAAAATGGAGCTTCAGTTGCTAGCAAGATGCAATAAGGAAGTCATTAACACAAACTTGGATTTATTTAGAATAAAAAAATCAGATGATGGTAATGGATAGACATTTGCTTAAAACTCTGTAGCCCTTTTATGCTGTTGTTATCTTTGAAAACAAGCAGCAATATAAATAAGTGATCCCGTGGTTAGTTTTCTTATAATACTTTTTTTTCTTCAGAGAAGAAGAGAATCTCAAGGCAGAGTTAATTTGTTAGAAATTCAAAAGTTAAAAATTACATAGTTAAATTCTTTTTTTCTCATCTTCCTATCTTTTACCTCCTCAGGACACAAATAAAGTGGCCATAATGATTTTCTGCTCTTGAAATCCTATATTATAAATACATAAATAATTTAATGTAATATTTTGAATAAGGTAGATACTATAATCTCTTTTCTTGCATTGCTGGGGGATACTAGGGAAATATTAATAACCAAACTTAATGAAAAATGGAATCCCTCTCCAAGAATCAAACAGATACAGATTTAGATTAACTGTTTCTATCGTCTATATAAAGCATGAGTGAAACGACGGAATTCACATACATTATTTAGCAGTTATATTACCTTAATGTATGAGAAAAGAGACTAATGATGATCAAAATATCATAAAGAAAGAATACAAGTAACTTGCTGAAACAAGATTCTATATTAACTTCCAAAATGATCGTACATTGATGCCATATTACTTAGATATGCCCATCACTTACTGATCACTTGAAGAGAGGTGTATTGGAAGCAAGAACTTCATTACTTAAAGGGGTTGTCTCACTACAAGGATTGCTTTTTATGTTATAGATCTTGCAAAAACATGCCACTTTGCAATATATGTCCATTAACAGTGTCCAACCTATTCCTAGATCTCCCCTCTTGTATGGGCTGCATCAGCTCCTCAGATCAGTATAGCTACAGACCTGTTTAAACTCTGATGATAGGCTGCCAGCACTGGTTGCTATAGCTACAGACCTGGCTTCTACTGCAGCCTCGTAGAAGCCAGTAAACACGCCCCTGAATTCAAAATGAAAGCATGAAAACAGGACTGAGGTAAGATGAATCAATGTAGTTAGACAACCTGTTTAAGGAAATGTTCTCACTACAATGCATAGCTTTTTACATATAAGGAAAGGTAAATGAAGACTATTATCAAATAAATTGCTATGTTGATTTCCATTTGGTCAGGAGATAAAGAAGATTTTATTTCACTTAAGTCCATAGGTGGAAAAAACAAAAAGTTATTGGCTGCAGAAAAAAGCACAAATTAAAAAAATAGAGAATGTTTTTATTTCTTTTTAAAGTATTAAATAGTAATAATGAAAACCCTATATATTTGGTATCACCAGAATCAACCTGCAGAATACAGATTACACATAATTTATACTGAAGAGTGAACGCTGTAAAAACAAAACCCCAGCAAACACGACACAAGTACATTGTTTTTCACATTTCACCCCACTTAGAATTTTTTTTACAGTTTCCCAGTACATCCATTAGAAAGTAAACTTTGTCCCGCAAAAAAACCCCTTATATGTCTATCAAGATGGAAAAATAAAAAAAGTCATGGCTCTCGGATGGCAGAAAGGAAAAAAAAAAAGGTTGATTGTCATGATTGTGCCCAACAGACCCCAAGCTTTTGGTTCTGGTCGCCAGCCCCGGCCGGTATGATGTAAATCATGGTTTAAGACTTAATTCTGTATATTTCTGCTACTGGTGTGAACTCCATCCTGTAGCTCTCTATGCTTAATTGATTCCTGGCCAACGCCCATGGCCAGGAATCTTCCAATACTTGTGGAGTTAACCTGTTCCTTTTTAATTGACATTCCTGGTTTCCAATCACTTCTGTGCTACCTTTTCCTTTTCCCTATATAAGGTTTCAGCTTCCTTTCTTCCTTGCCTGCTATACGGTTTCCCCTACCTGTAGTTCGCTTGTATTCTTATTTGCTTATCTCTGTGTTCTTTGACTCTTGCTTGGACCCTGGTTACTCTCTTGTCTCTCGTTTCTGTACTGTACTGCCCGTTCGTTGCTGACTTGGCCAGTCTGTCCTTTCCTGTTTGTTCTGTGTTTGTTTGTCTTTGTCTTGTGTCTCACTTGAGTAGATTCCAGTCTTCAGGTTGGGCTGACCTATTATGTCCCAAAAGTCAGGGACAGAGGTTGGGACCAGCATCAGGGCCTCACTCCGTCTGTGTCTCCGTGTGCATCCCTGACAGGGCCTTGCAGGTGATTTATGAAAAATGGCACAGACTCGATAGTTGTTGTTCTCAGTAAGTTAGTGTAACTATGTATGAAAGTGTCTCACATCACTAAGGGCCACATGTATGAAAACTGTCTAGGTCTAAAACTCACTTTGTTGCCCATAGCAACCAATCAGAGCTCCCTCTCCTTTTTCCAGAGCACTATATGAAATGAAAGAGGGGCCCCGATTGTTTGCTATGGGCAACAAAGTGTTTTAGATCTAAACAGTTTTCATACATGTGGCATTAATTGTGTGCCGTTAAAAAAATGTGAACCTTTGCTTTCAGGATCTAGTATAACCCTCCTCCCTTGTGCAGAAATAACTGCATTTAAACGTTCTCAGCAATTGTTAATTAGTCCTACATCAGTTTGGGGGAAATTAAGCCAATTTCTCTGTTTTAAACAGCTTCAGCTCTATTATATTGCTCACTTCAGGTCTTTCCACAACATTAATATTGGATAAAAGTCAGGAGATTTGCTTGGTCATCCCAAAACTGCAAGTTTATTCTTCTGAAACCATTTTTGGTAGAACGACTTCTAAGCTGTTTTGCTGCATGACTGACGTTCTCTTGAGATTTTGGTCATGGACAGATGTCCTGACATTTTTACCGGTTTAATTCCGAATTTGTTGTTTCATTAATGATAGGAAGCAGTCCTGGTCCAGATACAGAAAAACAGGGCCAAACTTTGATATTATCCTCACCAAAAATGGTTTGAGTTTTTTATGCTGGAATGTGGTGTTTTCCATTCTCCAATCATAATACTTCTCATTTAAACCAAAAACCTCTTCTTTGTTCTCATCTGTTCACAAAACATTGTTCCAATAGTCTTCTGGCTTGTCCAGCTGAGCTTTGGTAAACTGCAGTCAGGCAGCAATATTCTTTTGGAGAGTAAGGGTAAGTTCACACGGCTTATTTTGGGATACATTTCGCCACGTATTGAGAGCGTGCTGCGCTCTAATACGAGCAAAATGCTCCCCAATCATTACGGTAATCCACAGTTCTCATAGAGAACTATGGACTATGCCTCCTCTCCCTGCTCGTACAATACGATCGTATTGTACGAGCGGGGAGAAAAATGACATGTCATTTATTTACGGTGCTTACTCGCCGCAAGTAATGGCAGTCTATGGGCGGTCGGACTCTCACCCCCACCCCTCCGCTTCATGAGAGTACGTGCGAGCTCCCGAACACCAGGAGTAATTGCGGAGCATACTGTACGTCCTGCAGTTAAGCCGTGTGAACATAGTCTGAGAGTTTTCTCCTTGCAATCCTGCCATGCACACCACTGTTTTTTCTATGTTCTCCTGATGGAAGACTCATGAATATTAGTATTAACTGATGTAAGAAAGGCCTTTAGTTGCTTAGAGGTTACCTTAGGTTTCTTTGTGACCTCACACACTAATATACACTTTGCTTTTGGCATGATCTTTATTGATCAACCACTCTTGGGAAAAGTAATAATGGTCTTGAATTTCCTCCATTTGTACACAGTGATCTCATTTATGAAAACTGTCTCCCAGTAAGACTGTCTTTTTTGCCCACAGCAACCAGAGACCAGCTTTCATTTCTTTTGCAGCTCTGGACAGAAATAAGCTTAGCTCTTATTGGTTGCTAGGGGAAAAAAGACAGTACTACTGTCCAACCTTGGCCCAACCAACTTGGCTGTGGCTTGGTGGAGTTGGTCTTTTCAAGGCTGATGAGCATCAGCAACTCTTCTATTAAGATCTCCAGAAATCTCCTGTGTTCATGCAATGACACACTTCTACAAACATGTGTTGTGAAGATTAGACTTTGATAGATCACATTTCTTTAAATAAAACAGGCCACCAACTTACATCTGATAGTCATGCTAGTGATTTAAATATCTACTTATGCTAAAAGTTCACATACTTTTGCCATTCAGAGAAATGTGATATATTACAACATACAGTATAAATTATCACATTTTATGCTTTTGATTCAATTTTTTGATTTGGTTCTCTCCATCTAAAGGTTTCAAAAACCTTCAAGCACAAGACTTCTAGACAATATAGGACACGTTTACCATGGTAGCAGCACCAGAAGTATGGTGCTATTTGCACCTAAGTATTGCTGTATATGCCTTACACCCCATTTATTATGTGTTCTAGATAGTTTTTAGATCCTATTCACATGTTTGACCAAGTGTTTTAATGTGTGCCCCTCCATCATGCACTTCATTTACCCCTACTTGTGTTGCACTTTAAAATTGGATTGGGCCCTAAATAAAGTCATCCTACTCAGCAACCAATCATTAGCCCCCCCCATGGGAATCCTGTCCGCTACTGAGGAATGATACACCTTGTTGTGCTAATCTGATTGGCTGCTAGGTATGATGACTTTCCGGCAAAACTTGTTCTACTTCAGTTCAGGCTGAACCAATATTAAAACTGCAACGCTAATCTCTACATGAATGCTTAAAGGGTTGGGTACCTTCATGTTATTACATATGTGGCAGTATAGTATGACATATGTAGCATCATAGTATGACATATGTAGCATCATAGTATGACATATGTAGCAGCATAGTATGATATATGTAGTGGAATAATTAGATATGTGTAGCAGCATAGTATGACATGTAGCAGCTTAGTAAGATATATGTAGCAGCACAGTATGATATGTAGCAGCATAGTATAATATATGTCATGACATAATATGAAATAAGTAGTAGCAAAGAAAGATGTATGTACAGTAGCAACTTAGTATGACATATATAGCAGCATAGTATGACATGTAGCAGCATTGTATTATATATGTAGCGGCATAATATGATATAAGTAACATCATAATAAGATTAGAGATGGGCGAATCCCTTTTT
>JAODAL010086153.1:0-10346 GCA_025379985.1 Phyllomedusa bahiana
ACATGTGTAACCTAAAAAGGGGGTCCGGTATGTATTAATATATATATAAAAAATACATTCTCTTAATATTCCCAAAAATTAGCCATTCTGTTTGAGGGTTTTATGTTCGTTTTGCAAGCAAGTTATGACTGAATCCTGCAATAGCTATTTCTCAAATTATTTTAAAACTATCTACAAGTGCATTTATTTATATGTCATACATCATATATTTTTACACATATTTTCAGTTTGTGAAATTAAAATGGTTTAAAGTTATGCTTTATGGTAGTATTATAATATACAAAAACATATGAAGCTTTTAAATAGAAACCACTATATTTGCAAATTTAAAAATATTTTTCCCCATACCCCCACAATAGTTTTGTCTTATCTATACCTTACCCTTTTCACTTAAGTTTTTCTCACTTTAGAGTGAAAAGGGGGAAAACCAAGCTGCGGAGTGGTAAAGTGCTGCACCAAGGGTTCAAGAGAAGACATTTGACCAAAGAACAGTAAAGAAATTTCATGCAAGTGCCAATAAATACCCAAAATTTTTTGAAGGGAAAAAGGGACGTTTCCAATAAAAGCTTTTGTAATTTAGAAAAGCACTTAGGGCCACATTTTGAAAACATCTGGGTCAAAAACTCATTTGTTGCCCATACAACCAAACAGAGAGCCTCTCTCTTTTTTTCCAAAAGTACTAAAACAAAAGAAGGGCTCCGTTTGGGTTTTCAAATGGGCAAAAAAGGGTGAGTTTTAACCTAACGTTTCATACATGGGGCCCTTTTTTTTTTTTTTCTCTACAAAAAAAACATCCCCAACAAGGTGAAAACATGGATTTTTACAAATTATCGATCCCAAAAGAAGGGGGGGGGGGGGGTTCCGCGGGCTCCTGGGGTTTTTAATTTTCACTAAACCCGAGTTTTTGTAAACCCAAAATTTAAGTCAAGTTAAAAAATGAAAGAATTTAAAAATTGGAAATTGTCCGGGTTTAAATTTGGGCATAAAAAAAAAAAGCATTAAAAACCTTCTGGTGTGGGGACCACCTCTAGTATTTTTCATGAGATGGGACACCTGAGACACTTTTTGGGTATGGCCCCTGTGATATCTAACACTTTCCCCTTTAGGTCCCCACTGATTTAGCAAACACCCAAAAAATTTTTTCCCAAAAATACTACAGAAAAAAGGAGACCACGGGGGGCCCCTATTATATGACCGCAGCCTTTAATAACCATTACAGCAAGGGGATGACTAGAATTCATATGGCCCCATAGCAAAATGACATGGACCCCACCACCTAAAACAGCTGCATAAAATAACTGATGCTTCGGGTAATAGTGCTATATATTTACATTTAAATCTACAGATCACAATGACTGTGAAGCAAAAAAATGTCTAAATGATCAAGCTGGTCCAGTAATCACCTCCACTAATTACATACATTATCTAAGCAGAGATCAGCAATGAAAAGGATTTTTTTTCTAATGGGAGCACCCACCTTTCCTCGATAGGTAGGAAAGTACCAGAAAAACACCAGCAATAGCAGTCCGATAAGATGTAATGCAGGACCTGATATAAAGTATGCTTATAAAAAAATAAAAAAAAGGGCATAAAAAATATTTATTGTTACTTTCTGTGAATAACCATTTGATTATTCATATCAAGAATGTAAAGAGCACTATTAGCTTTGCATGATTCTAGTTCATACAACTTGGACTAACTTCAAATTACCGGTAACAATAACATAAACCCCATTGACTACTAGGTGGTCTGTTGGGTTATCAACATGCTGTCCATCGTTTTAATAGAAAAAATAGCACTGCAAGCTGTGCAATTTATTTTATGTAACAGGATCTGGGATAGGGTCTCCGAATGGAACCTCCAACACAGATGTGAACCAGGCCTACAGCTGCCCAATAGTGATAAAGCAACCAGTTTTTCTGACTGGGGGACAGAAGAGTTTTAGGTCATTTCAAAACACAGACGTTTCCCTGAAACATAGTCAGATTAGTCTCATCTCCATAAACTGAGATTATGATAAATATAATATGTTATGTAATTATGAGTCAATTAAAGTGTATCTGTTCTTTCTGGAAATTTGACTTTTCAGAATAAATTGTCATGTGTGAGTGAATATCAGTATTGCTGGCAACTAGGTGACATGTATCTGGCATTTATCACCAGTTTTCCCCTCTGTTGGCAACTAGTTTTCCTGAGCTCACTTCAACAGTGGGCGGAGACTGGCTGCTATGATATCTCTCATGCACACCATATAGAGAAAAAGATATCCTGCATGCTTGTGTCTCTGCAGTACACTTTCAGAAGCAGCAGCATGAAGGATATTATACAGCACTAATGAACAGTGTAGATGTGAATTCCTCATTTACTATATCCTGCAGCATTGTGCATGTGCCACTCTTTGCATCTATCTCTCTACAGAAATTCACTCCTCCTCCCCCCCTCACCGCTCCATAGATGTCTATAAGCAGCATGAAACTTAATACCTCAGTGTGCTGATGGTCTCTATTGTCCCTCAAGATGGATTTTAGCAATAAATTAAAAGTGCATGATTACTGAAAGAGGATTGAAAAGAAGGGGAGAGAAAATGGATCATAAATGGAGAAAGACATTTTTTGCAACAAGATGTATTACACAGTTCCTTATATTCACTTATATCATTGACTTATGCAAAGTCTTAAAAGTACAGTGCCTATTTTTATATTATCAAAGATGAATGTATTATAGTAGAAAAGTGGTAACAGGACAAAGCAATAAACAACCTCTTCATTCCCATTGTAATCTACATTAATATTTTCACAATGTTTTATAAAGGTGAAGATATTTTATAAAAAATATCAGACTGCATATATGTAACTTGGTCTAATTACATTTACGATTGTATTTCTCCTTTTTGTTTTAGGTGCAAAATGGATCATCATTCTATGAGCTTTGAAAATTATATAGAGTCTTAATTATGATTATTTATGAAATAAAGACACACTATAAATTCCAGAAAAATATTTAAAAGACTTATACAGACAGTAACATGAAATAAAAGCTCTTACAAAAACTCTTATCTTGTCAACAATGGCTGTTGGTGACAGAAAACCTACTGACTGCGTACTTTACAGCTGATACCTTAGATTTTGTGAAAATTACAGCTAAATTTTAAAGTGTATTTGTCAGCATAATATGTTTATTTGTATTGTTTGGGTAACAGCAATTATCAATAAATACAGTGCTGTGCTCAGCTGTCTCTGTCAATCCCATAGAGAGTTTAAGAGACCGAAACAAGGAATTTAGTATTTCTGCTTTGCCCTACCGTACCAACATTTTCAACTTTATCCACAATTTATTAAAATCATCAATAAATCTGAACAAGGTTGTTAAATAAGTACTTAATGAAGGACTGATTCACTTTTTTTTTAGCTTATTAGTTATATTTTTTGTTTAAAAAGCTGCAAGAAAAAATATTGGTGATTTAATTCCAACTGTCCTGAATATACTCAAGTTCTCCTAACAGGTCATGATTTGAGGATGTCATATAGCTAGAACAGCAGCAACAGTTGTGAATAGTGCCCTACAGCTCTACATAGCTGAGATGATCAGGACTGTTTAAAAAAAAAAAAAAAAAAAAAAGTCGAGTTTTCAAGTGTTTAAGCTCTTTTTTCATATAAATGTCAGTTTTAGCTTTTTCCACATATTTTAATGTGATCCTCAGCAGGAAATTTTGAATGTTATTCTTAAATAGTCCAATGTTTTCTTTACATTCATGAATCTTTAGAAAACTTTTTCCTGGATTTTTGGGAACACATCCTCCGGAAGACCCATACTAAAATAAAGGGCAATTTTTCCCCAAATTCGTTTTTGTTCACTTCGCCGAATTCCAGCAAAAAATAATTCGTTCCGAATTACTCGGGATGAATCACTTAAAAAAAAAAAACATTTCCAGGGGCACAGAGCCGCAGGGGGTGTAAAACGTTGTGCCATGCTTAAAAGCAAAGGGGGCTTGGGGTTTGGTCTTCATACAATTTTGTTTTAGTAGACACGCACATGACGCCGCCCTCTTTAAAAGCTTCACTAAAAATTCCCTACACTTAAGAGGGCAAAACGACAAAAAACTGATGCGGGGAAAGTTGCCGATAAATCATCCGAGAAACGGAAAAAAACAAATTAAGCCAGGGCAAAATTAGTGACAGAGTGTGAGGGAGGCGGCAGCCACACACATAGGCAGACAGGCACAATGACACTGGGGGTGGCAAAAAAAGGAATAGTCCCCAAAAGTGGGACAAAGAAAACAGTGGGAGGCAGGGAGCACAGCATGAGGTCAGACAGTGGCAAAGACAAGTGTTAGGGAACGCATCACACAGCAGCAGCAGAGGGCAGACAGTGGCACAATGACACAGGTGTAGGTCTGGGAGCCCACAGCACAGCAGAGGCAACATGGCACAATGACACAGTGTAGGTCACGGCAGCAGCCACAGCAGCAGCATGAGGGCAGGCAGTGGCACAATCACATTCTGGAGGGCAAAAAAAGAGTAGGCCACAGAGTGGGGCAATGACACAGTGTTAGGGCACGGCAGCAGCCACACACACAAGAGGCAGGCATGGCACAATGACATTCTGGAGGGGCAAAAAAAGGAAAAAAAAGGGGCCCAGAGTGGGACAATGACACATGTGGGGGTCACGGGAGCACCACAGCAGCACATGAGCAGGCATTCACAATGACACAGTGTGAAAGGGCCTCGGGGGACCAACCCGGGGAGCATGAGGCAGACATGGGCACAATGACACAGTGTTAGGTCACGGGAGAGCCCCAGCCCGCAAGATAGGTCAGCATGGGACAAACACATTCGGGGGGGCAAAAACAGGGGTAGGCCACAGAGTGGGGCAATGACACGTGTGTAGGGCAGGCAGCAGCCACAGCGCAAGATGAGGTCAGCAGGGCAAAAAAAAATTCGGAGGGGGCAAAAACAGGGGTAGGCCCCAGAGTGGGAAAAAAAAAAAAACACAGTGGGAGGTCACGACAGCAGCCCCACAGCAGCATGAGGCAGACGGGCACAAGACATTCTTGAGGGGGCAAAAACAGGGGTAGGCCACGAGTGGACAATGACACAGTGTTTAGGGCACAGCCAGCCACAGCAGCACATGAGGTCAACATGGCACAATACATTCTGGGGGGGGCAAAAACAGGGGAGGCCACAGATGGACAATACACAGTGGGGAGGGCACGGCACACCCACACAGCAGAGGGCAACAGTGGGGAAATGACTTTTGGAGGGCAAAAACGACTTGGGCCCCAAAATGGGCAATACACAGTGTGGGGGTCACGGCACGCCACGCACAGCATGAGGTCAGGCATGGCACAATCACAACTGAGGGGCAAAAAAAGTAGGCCCAGAGTGGGACAATGACACATGTGTAGGGCACGGCGCAGCCCAGCACACATAGGTCGGCCGTGGGGACAAGACATTTTGGAGGTCAAAAACAGAGTAGGCCACAGATGGGGAAATGACACAGTGGGAGGTCACGACAGCAGCCACAGGAGCACTGAGGTCAGGCATGGCACAATGACATTCTGGGGGTGGCAAAAACAGGATAGGCCCAGAGTGGGACAAAGACACAGTGTTATCACAGCAGCAGCCACAGAGCAGAGGTCAGCAGTGGGGAAATGACATTCTGGGGGGGGCAAAAACAGGAGTAGGCCACGAGGGGACAATGACACAGTGTGGAGGGCACGGCAGCAGCCACACAGCAGCATGATTCAGACGGGCACAAAGAAACAGTGTGGGTCACGGCAGCAGCCACGCAGCACAGAGGTCAGGCAGTGGGGCCCAAGACATTTTGGAGGGGGCAAAAACAGGGGTAGGCCACAAGTGGGACAAAGCACATGTGGGGCACGGCAGCACCCAAAGCAGCATTTTGGGCAGGAGTGGCCAATGAAAATTTTGGAGGGGGCAAAAACAGGAGGGACAGATGGGGCAAACACAGTGTGTATGCACAGCGCAGCCAAGACACAGAGGGCAGGCATGGCCCAAAAATAAAAAACTGGAGGGGAAAAAAACAGAAGGCCACAAGGGGACAAGACCAGTGTGGGGGCACGGCAGCAGCCACAGCACAGCAGAGGTCAACAGGGCACAATACACATGTGGAGGTCCGGGCAGCACCACAGCACAGCATGAGGGCAGACAGTGGGGAAAATGACATTTTGGAGTTTGCAAAAACAAATAGGCCACAGAGTGGGGCAATGACACATGTGTAGTCACGGCCAGCCACAACACATGAGGTCAGACAGTGGGGACAATGACAACTGGGGGTGGGAAAAACGGAGTAGGCCCCAGAGGGACAATACACAGTGTGGAGGTCACGGCAGACCACTGCAGCAGAAAGAGGCAACAGGGCAAAATTTGACTTTCTGGGGGTGCAAAAACCAGGCCGGGCCACAGAGGGGAAAATGACACAGTTTTGGGGAGGTCACGTGCACACCACAGCACAGCATGGGGGACAGGCAGTGCCCCAACACATTCTGGAGGGGGCAAAAACAGGAGAAGTCCACAGATTTGGGAAAAAGACACAGCTTTTGGGGGTCACGGCACAGCCACAGGACACGGGATTTCAGGCATGCACAAGACTTTTTGGGTGGCAAAAACAAAAGTAGCCCAGATTGGGACAAAAACAGGGTTTGTGGAGGTCACGGAAAGCACCACAGCAGCCCATGAAGTCAGGCAGGGGGGCACAATGAAAAACGGGAGGGGGAAAAAATTTGAGTAGGCCACAGAGTGGCACAATGACAAGATTGAGGTGACGGAAAAGCGGGAAGCAACAGCATGGGGTCAAGAGGGGGCACAATGACCAGGGGTGGAGGCAGGGGCACAGCCAAAAAAGCAGCAGCATGGGGCCCAGCATTGGGCAAAATGACGGGAGTGTGGGGGGTTTGGTTTGGCAAAACCAGTCCCTGATAAAAAATTGTTGGGGCAAGGGAAAAACTCCCCCACAGATTTTTTGAATCGGGGCGGGTGGCGGAAACAAAAAAGTGGCTGAGGCAGGTAGTTTAAAACCCAGACCCCTTTCTCACAGTTTGGGTGAGGCTTCATGGCTATGTAGACTGACCCAAAAAGGCATTGGTGTGTGGAAATCCTGGCCGCTCCACGCCTGAAACGTCTTACAAAGGTCAGTCGTTCCACATTTCCCGTGGACAAGCGGGTTCCCTTGGGGGAACGATGGCCCCCCCCCGCACCCGAAAAAAAAACCCCTCTGAGGGCCCCAAAAAAATTGGGCCCGGCAGGACACTTCCCACAGCAAACTCCGGGGGGGGGGTTGGGGCCCCACATCCCCGTTTTGGGTGCCCCGTAGTCCAGGGATCTTTAACTGGGGTGGCAAGTGGGGCCAAGTGCCAACCACTTGTTGGGGAATGGGGCAGCTCCAGGTCCTTTTGCTGCCCCGCAGCTGGCCCCTGCCCTCCTCACTAGGCGGGGGAAGAAGCCGCCCTCAGTTTACCCCCAGACTTAAGGTTGGGTGCTGATGGAGCTGGGACGCCCCTGACCCCCCACCTTCCCCCGGCCCGCCGCGGCCAAATATACGGAGCCGAAGAACCCCCCCGGTTTTGACCTGTCAGAGGGGGGACCAAAGCCCCCACATAGGCAGCGGCCCCAAATTCCAAAGGAGAATTTTTCCCCATAAATATTTGAGTTTGCCTTCCCCCTCCAATAGCTGGGAAAAAAGGGTCCCAATTTTTGGGCCGTTAGCTAAGTCCCCAAAAGGTAGGGAAAACCAGAAGTCATTCCTCTCCGGATTCAAACTATTCGGGTGTCATACCAGGGAAATTACATGCTGCGGGCCATCTGCACCAATTTACTCCGAGGGCCCCCGCCCCAACTCCACTGTAAAAAGGCCCCCGTTCTTGCGGGTCATCTGCCTTTTCTCCCCCATCTCCATCTACCCCCTCCACTGCTCCCCCCTTCCCTCTTGTCACCGGGGAAAAAAATCCACTCATTTCACTAACAATGCTTCTGCTCCCAAAGTCCCCCCCCTTCCTCCTTCTCCCCCTTTCCCGTTCAGTCCCCAACCCTGGCTCATGGGCCGCGGATGTTGTCCCACGTCCCAGTCCCCTGCCCCGCCCGATTTTTCAGCAAACTTCCAGGGCATGAAGCAGTGGGGGAATACGTTTTTCATTTCCCCTAGTCCTTGGGGACTGACAAATTTAAATTGGGCCCCCCGAAAGGTCCTCCCAAAAAACGGGAGGGGTTCAGGGAGAGCCCCACTGGGGTGACATCAAATTTTTTCACAGGGGATACTCCTTTCCGCCTGGGTCAACAAAAAATCGTTAAAAACCCTTTTTCTGTTCATACAGTCGTTTTTTAACATGTTCAGGCTTTGGGAATTTCCCAAAGGGGGGAAAAAATCGCATAACAGGGGGGTTTTTTTGGGGAGGGGCCCCTGGCGAAAAAAAAAAAAAAAAAAAAAAACCCCCGAGGAGGGTGGTTTTTTTGCTTGAGGAATGGATGAAGTGCATGCACAGTTTTCCCCGGCCAATTTTTAAAAAACTTCTGAAGATCGTGGAAGACTTTTAGGAACCAAATTGGGCAACCAGAATAAACATGCGCTATGAGGGGGCCCTGGGCCCCACTCCCCGTGCCCGGGGGCCCCCCCCCATGTTACTCCCAAATTTTCCGTCACCATTTTTCCCATTTGCAGTTGGCCGGAAAAGGGCCCCACATTTTGATTTCTTGCTGGGAGACGCGGAGCATTTTCCCCCCCGTTTACTTCGTTCCCCCGAGGCAACAAAGGTTTTAGAATTGCTTTACAAAACCGCTGTGCCCCCACACAAGTGGTAATGGGGCATACTTGTTAGGGGTGGGAAAGGGGGTTTTTTTGGGGGAAAGGGGGAGGGGCGGAAAATTTGGCCCCCAGGAGCCCAGTTTTTACAACGTTAGGAAAAACAGCGTCTCCTGTCCAAGTTGTTTTGTTTTTCCCGGGCCGAAGCACATTCACCCATGGGCCTTTAAAAGGGCAATACTGGCCCTGCCCCAAATTTTTCAGCCCAGACTTTCCCCCTTTTTGTGGGACCTTGGAACCAAAACCGAAAACTCAAGGACTTTGGGCCCCCCTTCCGTTCTACATATTTATGAATGCTGGACTGCCTTTTTTTGGAAAAAAAAAATTTCGGCTTGGGAAATCTCCAAATTTCGGCCCAGCACAAGCCATTAAATTTTTCTGAACGGTTGGGAAGTCCACCATTTGGAAAGGGGGGGACTGCGCACCACCCAAATTGGACAGGGGTTAAAGGGCAGCTTTCCCGCACCCTTTGGAGGTTGGACGCATACTGTTTTTATCTTTTTTCAAAAACCTCGCTGAACAAATTTCTGGCGCCATTAGTACGAATCAGGAACTCCCGGGGCCGGAGATTATTTTCAAAGGGAAAAAAGCTCCCCTTCAGAGGTGGTGGGGCCTTTAAAAGGCTGCAAATTTGGGAAGCGGGGCCCCCTGGCCGCTGCTGCGTTGGCTTTGGGGGCAGGGTGGCCCCCCACAACTGAGCCCCTTTTTCCCCGGCCACCGGGTGGTTTAAAGCAGCATGTGTTTTTTTCCGGCCGTGGTGCTAAAATTAGCTCCCTTTCCCCCGCTTCACTTTTCGCTTTCATAAACCCAACAAATACCCATAAATTTGGCTTTCCCCCGGGGTCTTTTCAAAGAACTTTCCACAAACCCCCGAGTATCGGGTTTTTTAAACCCCCAACGCTCCCCCTTGAGTACCCACAGCTGCCGCTGGGCCTTTGCTGACCCCCTGTCCCCTACTTTTCTTTTACCTGCGAACGGGTTTTTTTCCCCGGGGCCGCTTGGCCTCCCCCACCCAAAACGCTGGGTTTCCTGCTGACTCACGGGCCCCAAAGACCCACTTTTTTTGGGGTTTGCCGCTGCCCTGACCTCCAAAACGACGCCCTCTTCCCCCTGACAGATTTAAAAAAAAACCCTTGGGCCCCACCCGGCTCCCAAGTGCGGTCCGGGTACATCATCATCTAAATTGTGTTTTATCGTCACTGCTGTCCTCATCAACGTTTTTTGTTTTGCAAGGCTGACCCCTCACAACATGCCCCCCATTCCATTCTCCCAAAAACTATACTTTTCTGCCCACCGCAAGAAGCAGGGGGGAAATTTTGGCCCCCTTTCTTGCTCCAGAACGCTTAAATGCCCGCCCTCAAAATTTTTCAACCTCGCTATTAAGGGGGCGAGCCCAGACCACAAAGCAGATCTCGGCTGAAAGGGGAAACCGGAAAAGGGAAAAGAGACGGGTTTGAGGACAGGGGGCCGCTGAACCCCCTCCCTGGCCCCCCCCAACTAAGGTTTGTGTCTGACGTTCCCACCTTCTTTGG
>JAODAL010086154.1:0-10345 GCA_025379985.1 Phyllomedusa bahiana
CGCCTGCTGAGCCAAAAATGGGGGGGGGTTTTGATAGGGAACCACACCCGCTCCCCATTTGAACCCCGTTGGCCTTTAAAAAAGGCCTGGTAAACCCTGGGCTGGAAATTTGGGGGCATAACCCACCCCAAATCTTTTGACGCCCAGTAAAAAATCGGACCCGAAAAACGACATTGGGAGCCATACTAAAAATATAAAAACCCTGTCAGGGGGCCCCACTCCCCCTGAAAGACAGAAATAATTGGGGTTTTTTACCTCCCACTTCCGGGAGATCGGGACCACATATCGTGCGACCCATATAGTCCCTTTTTGCCTTCCACAAAAATTTTTAAAAGATTTTTTAGGGCCCTTTTTGTGACCTGTTGATTTTATTTCAAGAAAGACCTTTTTTTTAGGGATTAATTTTTATTTTTAATTAAAGTCGGGAATAACCGTTTAAAATAAACCCCAAGGCCCGTTCCCCCGGCTTAATTTTTGGCACGGGGTTTCAAACCTTTGCGCACCCCTACTGCGCGCATACGGCTGGGAAAACCGTCCCAGAATTACGGGAAAAAACCCCAGTTTCCCCATAGAGAAAATATGGATTCCGTCTCTCTTTTTCCCCCCTCGGGGGAATACCCCCAAGCGGGGGAAAAATTACATGCAATTATCCCCCCCGGGGGATAAACCCCGTGGGAAAAAAGGGTGTCTACCGGGGCCCCTGGACCCCCCCCCCTCCCCCAAAACCCCATAAAAACCCAACCCCCGTAATTGGGGGGAAATCTGTCCCGCAATTACCGTTTTTTAAGCCGGGGAAACATTGCTAAGGGGGTTTAAACCCCAAAAAAACTACTGGGGGAAAAGCATGAAATTTTTAAAAAATTTTTAGATGAAGCCCTCGTTTCCCTCACTTCTAACTTTTTTGTGATAAAAGATTAAAAATAAGGGGGTCTCTTTTTTTATTCTATTTAAAACCCTAGAAAATGTGCTTGTTTACTAAAATAATCTTTTTTAAAAAAATTTTTAAAATTGTGCTTACAATTTTCGATAAGCTTTTTCCCCTTTTCAATTACAAAATTTACATATTAAAGAGTGATGTCCTTTTTTTTTACCCAATTTGGCTACCAAATTTACCTTTTTAGAAAAAAACGGGGTTTTACAAAAACCTCAACAGGGAAAACCCGTTTTTTGGGCCAAAAGAAAGGGAGGGTTTCCCTTTTTTTTTCTGCAAATTTATGTTTGGGAAAAAATTTTTTTTACTTTTACCTATCAAGAGGCCTTTCGAATGAATTTTGGCCCCCTTGGGAAATTTTTAACCTTTGCCACCAAATTTGGGGTTCAAACAAAAGATATAAAATTTTTAATTTTTTTTGAAGGGAAAAACAAAAAGTGGGGCACAATTGGGGAAGTGGGGCGAAAAATTTAATTTCATATTTTTAAAATTTATAAAAATAAAAAAACCAAAAGTTTGGGGGTGCAAAATTATTCGGGCCCTTTACTTTTAAGCACAGCAAAATCACCCCCAAAAATTCAGTTAGGACTTTTAATGACCAATTTGCCAAAATACTGAAAAGAAAAAAAAAATAATCCACCGTTTAAATCAAGTCCCCATAAAAAAATGTACCTGCTCTGTAGTCCAGGGGACGTTTAAAGCAAGAGCACCATTAAACCAAGGAACACACAAGGCGGGCCCCTGATACAATTTTGAAAAAGTTTAAAGCCGGGTTTGGGGTACAAAAAGATTTTTCCCAAAATTTAAACATCCCCAAAGGGGCCTGTCAAGCGATTATATGAAATGGGGAGTGTCCCCGACCACTGCCCCAAAACTTTTCAAGACCCCCCCTTCCCCCTAAAAATTTTTACTCAAACAAGGAGAAGACTGATCAGAAAACAGCCCCAAAAGGTCCCTTTCACTCTGGAAGAACGCAAAAGATCTAAAAACCAAGGGGGGAGTCGGGCCATAGGACAAAAATTTACCGTACACTGCACAAAACTGCCCCTTTAAAGGAATAGGGGGAAAAAAAAAAAGCCCTTTCTCAAAGATGCCTAAAAATCCTTTTTTAAAGTTTGGGCCCCAAAAAACCCCCGGAACACTAAACAAGTGGAAGAAGGTGCGGCAGATGAAACCAAAATCCCCAAATTTTTGCCACAGTCTCAGGGTTTTTGTATTTTGGGGCCCTGGGTTGCCTGCGTTGGGAGGGGGTAAAAAAAAAAATTGCCAGAGGTACCCATTAGGCCTTTTTGCCCCTTTGGCCCGCTGATGCTGGCCCGCTAACGGCTAAATTGGCACTGTTTCTCTGCACGTCCCCTGGCGTTTGTTCCAAACCGTACAATTTTAAGAACGGAACAGACGCAACAGATGTTTTCCATTTTATCAAAAACGCAAGGGCCCATTTTTCCCGCATTTTACTCTTTTTATTTGGGGGTGGAAGGGAAATGCTGAGTTTTTTTTTTGTACCTGGGATCCAGGGGGGTGGCCAAAACCCCCCAACGGTTTTTATTCATTTTGATGGCCTTAATGCGGATCCTGTTGGAGGAAATGGCAACCAACACTTTATGTGAGAGATGGGGCCGTGATTTCCCAAGCCCCTGGGGCGAGGGGGACTAGCAAAATGGGCCCCCTTTTTTCCCCATTTTTCCTCCTCCGCTTCAAATTCGCGCCAACCTCTTTTCCCAACAGGGGGTCCGGGCCCTCTGTGGGCAAAAATACCTCCTCCCCTCCTCCTCCGCTGCCTTTTCCCGGGACAGCTTCCAAAACAGCCCTGAATTTCCTGAATGATGGCCCCCTTAACTGAGGGGCCCCCTTGCACTAGCTGGACCCAAAAAAACCCCTGCCCCAAAAGAAGACCAATGAAATTTTGAAATGTGGGCCTTTGGATTTGACGGAAGAAAAAGGGTCTTGGGGGTCCGAAACTGTTTTCCCTTTCCTCCCCCCCCGCTGGGGGGAAACCTGTTGTTTTTAGAAATTCCAACGAACGTTCCCCAAACAAAAAACACCAAAAATGCCATTCGAAAAAAGGGGATTGTCCCCCCCTGAACCCCTTTTGGTGGCTTTTCAAAACTGGGAAAGGGTGGTGCAGGGGCTCTTTCCCCCTGCCCCCACTCTCGGGGGCTCAACACCCCCCAGGGCCCCCCGTGCTTGTCAAAGGCCCCTGTGTCACTTCCCTACGCGAATGGGAATTTCCGCTGCCTAACAACGCTGGAGCATTTTGGGGGGTGGAATTCCCCGTGGTTTCCAAATCAACAATGAGACGGGTTTCGGGAGGCCGAGCTGAAAGCTGCAACGCCCGCCAGGCGGGGCAAAACAGGGGCAACGGCGGAAAATGCTAACTTTAACCCCGAGCCCTTTTTCAGCAGGCAGTTTTCCAAAACTCGTTTGCTCTTTTGAAATTTTTTGGGCGACCAGGTTTTTATGACCCTGTGCCAAACAAGGGTTGCTCCACCTACCGATCTTAAGGGGGGCCAGCAGATTTTGCCCATTATCGCATACCCCTTCCTGGGACAAGGGTTTATGGGCACCCACCGGCGGGCCCGGGACTCGTTGCAAGAGCAGGGCCACACTCCCCGACCTGTGTGTGGACGTCCCCCCCAAGGGCAGATTAATTTCAAAACGGGTTGGTTTTTCTGGGCACATGATGCCAAAAGAGGACCTTTGGGGAAAAGCCCCCAACCCCCCCTTTCGGTTTTGAAGAGCGTGCCCCAGCCGAAGCCACCGTCAACCCCCAAACAATCCACCCCCTCAACCCTGGAAACTGTCACAGAGAAAAACCGGGCCTTTGGGCCCGCTTTCTATTTCCCTGTGTCCGGTGGGGCAAGGCCCTTTTTCCCGGGCCCCTAATCAGCAATGCTTTAAATTTTAGATTTACACGGGCTTGGGCCCGGCAAGGGTGGCTTTTCCTTTTCCCAAAAAAATTCCTGCTCGCAAACGGTAAATTGGGGGCAGGCCCAAGGGGCCCTTTTTAAAAGGCGGGGAAACCCCTCTGTGTCCCCAAGGAAAGGGAACATTTCCAAGGCCAAAAGCCGGCAATGCCGAATTTCAGGCTTTTGGCTTTGGAGGTTTGGGTTAAAGTTTTTTTTCTGCCCCCAAACCTAAACAGAAGGCTGGCTGCTAACTGGCCGCGAAACGGCATGGGGCCAAACTGGGGAAAGGAAAGGGGGTATGAGGGGTCCGTGGTGCTGGGGGTATTTGGGCAGGGTGGGGGCTGAACGGGGCTGATCCCTGATCATGATCTGAGAACAGGGGGCAGCTGAGACGCTTGGTGGTGGCGGGGAAAGGGGGAGCGGAGACAAGGGGGTACAGGGGTTGGAGGCCCGGCGTGGTCTGGCCTTTTTTGGCCAAGGTTCCCTCCATTTCAACTTAAATCATTCCGCATTTACTAGACATGTTGGTGGGGTTAACCACTTAAAGGAGTTGTCCCCCCCACAGGGTTTCAAAGAAGCATAAAAGAAATTCTCTGCACTTCCTGGTTCAACAAATTTGCATAAGCTCCCTGCTTGTACACTCAGTTGTGCTTTCAGATCTAATTAGTTTAATTTAAAACTTCCAAACACTTCAGGACTTCTTATCTGATCCCCAAAAAAAAAACCCCAAATTTACGGCGTTTACTTGAGTAAATCAAGCTTTTTACTGTCTGGCACACGGGACACGACGACACTCCCAACCTGGTGATGCCCCTCACCTCTTTTTATCTCATTGAACAAACACCCGGGGAGATTTGTTTACGGGTCAGTTACTAGGGAACGAAAAACCATGGGGGTAAAAAATTTCACTTGTATCCTTTAGGGAAAACAAGGAACAATGCAATATATTTGGGAAAATGTCTTTATTTTGTGTTCCCTACAATTTGAAGCTATTCTTTGTAGCGAAAACCCCTTTAAGGTTCTTGCCTCTACTTACTTTTACGGCAAAGGTGGAATATGACACCTGGTAATCAGAGGCTTGCTAAAAAAGGGCCCGGGTTTAAAGGTCCGGGACCTTTTTGACGGCGAAAACAGGAGGGGGGTTTGTGCTGCCGGGCGGGCGGAACATATCACAACTTCGCGACCACCCTCTCGCTTTTGTGGGGGGACCCTATGAAAAACCAACCCCATGTCTTCCCCTCGCCACTATAAGCGCTCGAAAGAAAATTTCTGGGGAAAAAAGACCACTTTGGGATCCGCAATTCGTCATCATCATCATCATCAACACAGGGACTTGTCTCCTGATTTTCCCTTCACCCAGAAGCTGGGGGCCTACAAGCAAGGGGGCCTGCGGGGGGCGTTGGGCCGACCGCCCGGATTTTTGCCGATTGCCCTTTCCCTTTTTTTCCCCTCTAGGGCACAGTAACTGGGCGCAGAGCAACTAAATCATCCCTTTTGATCTTTTAACATCCCTTCTACCCCAACCGCATTTTGTATAAAAGGGGGTCTTCAGACAATGGATTATCCACAGTGGGGTACTCATTTTGACTTTTGGGGCTGTTTCATTTGAGGATGCGATGACGAGACGACTTTGTGCCGTGACTGGGGGGACGGGGAGGTAAGACTGCTGGTGCATTTTGCATTAACCACTAAAGGGACAGTTTGGGCACGCTTTTCTTTACTGAGATTCACAGGGCCCTGACCCACGATACGCCTGACGGCCCTGCAACTGACATCCGCGGGCTGCGTGTTGTCCCACCTGGAAGGAGCACCTTCTTTCTACCTCTACCTCCATGTCTACCCCCCCTTTGCTCGCTTTTTTCACCTCATTTCGCTCCATGTTTAAAAATAAAAAATTTGAGAACGTAGGGAATTTTTGAAAGCCTTTAAAAACGCAAAAAAAAAGCTATCTTAAATCCTCCTAATCAAAACAAAAATTCTGGATTCAAATTAAATGCAAGGTGTCTCTATCAACAAACGTACGGGAAAAGTTTCAAAAAACACGTATCTGTTTTTTGTTTTGTAAAAAACACGGTATTTTTTCACCTTTTTAATTCACCCCGTGGTGACTAAAAAAATTCTGTTTTTTAATTCCCGGCAAGCGCTCAAGAACAAACTGTAGTGGCCAAAATCAAAAAACACGTACGTTATGTATTTCGTATAATACAAAAGTATTTTTTTGCACCTTTTTAATTTACCCGGGTACAAAAATTGCTGTTTTTAAATTTACGTGCAAACTGCGTCAAGAACCCCGCTGTATGCCCAAATCAAAAAACACACTGAAATGTATTGGGTAAAAAAATGTATTTTTTTTTCACCTTTTAATTCACCTTGGTGCTATAAAATTTCTGTTTTTAAGATTTATGGCAAGCTGCGTCAATAACAAAGCTTAGGCGCCAAAGTCAAAAAAAAACGATCTGTTATGTTTTTTGTATAATACACGGGATTTTTTTTCCTTTCAATTTTACCTGTGGGGACAAAAAATTGCTGTTTTAAGATTTACTGCAAGCTGCGCAAAGAACCAAGCTTAGGCGCCAAAGTCAAAAAAAACTACGAAAATTTTTTTCGGATAATAAAATGTATTTTTTGCACCCTTTTTAATTCACCTGTGGTGAACAAAAAATTTCGTTTTAAATTTACGCAAGCGCGTCAAAGAACAAAGCTGTATGCGCCAAAGTCAAAAAAAAACTATCTGAAAAAGTATTCGGGTATAAATTATTTTTTGCACCCTTTCAATTTACCTTTGGTGACATAAATTGCTGTTTTCAGATTTAATTTGAAGGGGGATTTGAAAAGGTGGAATGGGGAAAATTGAAAAAGAACACCTATCTAAAGATACGAAATAAAATGGGGTTTTGCACCCAAAAACAGAGACCTGCATTACTAAAAGAGTGTATCCTATATAAGTTCAGGCTGCCCAATACCAGGGAAAAATTTTTAATAGCAAACGTTAATAATAAAGAATTTCAGTACAATGTCACACTAAGTCTTGTGAACTTTATCCAGTTTCTTTAAGAGCTTGTCTGTTTTCCCCGCCCGGGGCCCCCCCCTCCTCCCGGACTTTCAGCGGTAATGCCTTTTAAAAATTTTCCCTTTCCCAACTCATAAAACTTCCAATCCTAATCTAACAAAAATTTTAAGATCACGCAATAGTAGAGGTTTTTCTGTGCAAAATGAATAATTTCGCTGCTTTTTTTGGCCACAGGCAAGCGCAAAAGTCCACTCCTATGAGACGCGAAGACACTAGGGTGAACAGAAACGCTGTCTATTTAAAAAAAAAAAAAAAAAAAAAAAAGAGGTCTTGGGTTTTTTCCCGCCAATCCAACCCAAAACATCCCCCGTCCCCGACTTCGCACACACATCCACCCTGCTCTATTCTGTAATCGATTTGCTGGCCGCCAGAATTACAGGGGAGCCGAAAATGCGCGATCTTAATAATGATCACAGATTTTAGCCTTAATTTTCGCAGATCAAAAAATTTTGATCACCAAAAAACCTTACATTTCAACTTTTTCGATAATTTAAACGCTCAAAACACTTATAACGTATCTTTAGAAGAAAAAACATTCCAAGGGGTTCGCTTTTAAAAAACCCCCTTCTTTGATTCTCAGTAGTTTGACGATTACGTTAGCCATCATAGCGACCATCATCGACAAATATTCGATGGTCTATAGATTATACGATACCATTAAATCATGGAGAGCAACAAAACCCACTTACACCCAAACAGGGATGGAGAAGTGGGAATTTAAAATCCACAACTTCAAATGGATACTGCACACTTTGCAAAAACACTTCGGTATAAAAGCCCCCAGAAAAAAAATCAAAGACCATTCACTATCTCTGTTTTTACCACACATGAGCCCCTTAAAACCCCAGAACCCACCACAAATTAAAAAGTGCCAGAAGGGGTATATTTGAACCATCATTTTTTCTTGAACTGGACATTTAATATCCCCCTCCTGGAACGCAGCAGACCCAAACCTGCATGACCCCAATTTTAAAAAAATGCCGGAAAAAAAGGGTCTTTGAACCAACATTTTAGTTTCACTGGCCATTACTATACCCGTCCCCGGGGCCACACATAGCCCCAAACCGCAGCCCCAAAATAAAAAATGCCGGGAAAAAAGGGGTCTTTTAATCACCATTTTATTTTTACCGGGCATTGAAAATACCTGTCCGGGAAACCACAGCATGAGCCCCAAACCTGCATGACCCCAGATTAAAAAGTGCCGGAAAAAGGAGTCTTTCAACCACCATTTTAGTTGAACTGGACATTGAGATTAAAAAGTGCCGGAAAAAGGAGTCTTTCAACCACCATTTTAGTTTCACTGGACATTGACTATACCTGTCCTGGGCCACAGCATGAGCTCCAGACCTGCATGACCCCAGATTAAAAAGTGCCGGAAAAAGGAGTCTTTCAACCACCATTTTCATTGAACTGGACATAGACTATACCTGTTATGTGCCACAGTATGACCATTAAACCTGTCTGACCCACAGATTATAAAATGCAAGAAAAAGGAGTCTTTCAGCCACCATTTTAGTTGAACTGGACATTAACTATACCTGTCCTGGACCGCAGTATGACCATTAAACCTGTCTGACCCTCAAAATAAAAAGTGCCGGGAAAAAGGAGTCTTTGAACCACCATTTTAGTTGAACTGGACATTGACTATACCTGTCCTCGACCGCAGTATGGACCATTAAACCTGTCTGACCCCAAATTAAAAAGTGCCGGAAAAGGAGTCTTTGAACCACCATTTTAGTTTCACGGACATTGACTATACCTGTCCTGGGGCCACAGCATGAGCCCCAACCCTGCCTAACCCCAGATTAAAAGTGCGGAAAAAAGAGTCTTTAACCACCATTTTAGTTTCACTGGAATTAAAACTGCCCCTTTGTCCCTGGGTACCGTTTGGCCCCTCCGTATAGAGTGCGGACCAATTGAGCTTCACTTGGAAATACTGGTGGTTAACGCTCCTGTTCCACCCAGGTCCCCTTTTTTCTTGGCATTCTTTTTCTCATTTTACTCAACGTGCTGGAGGAAATTGTCTCTGTATTTTGTACTCTGTCCGTGCTCCATACTCCATGTCCTCTGAATAACCTACATCTGGTCAAGTTTTCCCCTCCCTTGTACAATTCAGAGGAATTCTTTTACCAGCTATTTTGTACATGCAAGTTTTTTAGTAGTTTAATTCTAGAAAACACATTTTTAAAATAGGATGGAATCCCACCATGTCTTTGTTTCTCTTTTTTTCATTGTATTAAATGGGTTTTCTCAATACAGGATTGATAGCTATTTTTAAAGATCTTGCAACAACAAGTCATTTTGCAATATGTTCCATTAACAGTGTCCTACCTATTCCTATTTCTGAGAGCACCATTACCCTTGAGCCACTCTTGACAATTGTGAAGAACAAATGTCTGTTAGAAACAACATTTTTTTTTTATAATAGGACCTGTAGTATAGCTGCATGTCACAGCAAAACGCCCCCAAAAATTCAAAGCATGACCCTTGAGCCACTTTGGACAATTGTGAAGAACAAATGTCTGTTAGAAACAATATTTTTTTTATAATAGGACATGTAGTATAGCTGCATGTCACAGCAAAATGCCCCCAAAAATTCAAAGCATGTACCTTGAGCCACTTTGGACAATTGTGAAGAACAAATGTCTGTTAGAAACAACATTTTTTTTTTAATAGGAAACCTGTAGTATAGCTGCATGTCACAGCAAAAATGCCCCAAAAATTAAAAAGCATGACCCTTGAGCCACTTTGGACAATTGTGAAAACAAATGTCTTTTAGAAACAAAATTTTTTTAATAGGACCTGTAGAAATGCTGCATTTCAACAGAAAACCCCCCAAAAATTTAAAAAATACTTAGCCACTTTAAAAATTGTGAGGGAGAAATGCCACTTAGAAGCCACATTTCTGTTCCAAAGGACCATAATTATAGTTGTCATGAAACCTTGCTTTCTTTTACAGTATCCTCACAGCAAAACCAGCAAAATGAACTGTTGGGAAAAGAGAATAAAAATTGCAGTAAGAAATGATAAATTTTAAAAAAAATTTTTCAAGGACCCTTTTTTTTTGAAAAGGAATGGGGAAGTAGACCGGCAACTAATCGGTGACCTCGGCAATTGGGGGCACAACATCATCAGAATCCAAAGCCTGATTCATCTTGATGAAAGTCAAACGATCCACATTATCTGTGGAAAGCCGGTGCGTTTGTCTGTAATGACTCCCTCCAGCTGTGCTGAAGGTCCGCTCAATATGACGCTGGCTGCTGGCAGGGCAACAAACCCCTATGGCGTGGCAAGCGAGCTCGGGCCATTCGCCATTTTGGATACCCAGAAGTCTATTTGGTCCGGAACACATACAAAAACACGGTGTTGAGACGCAGATAGTCTGCACCATGTTCTTAAGCTGGTCTCTGTGTTTGGATAAAGTTGCCCTAAATT
>JAODAL010086155.1:0-10345 GCA_025379985.1 Phyllomedusa bahiana
TCACTGGTATTCTCCCCTCCGCTCCCGCTTTGCCGGGGGCCTCACGTTGGGTGCCGGCGCCTCACCTGCACTCCTTACCCGACATCAGGAGCAACTCCACAGCTGATCACACCGGGGTCTTTCCAGCTGGTGTTCTGTGCGGCCCTGCAGCAGTACTGAAAACTAGAGTGAGACCTGCATTCCCGGACTGCCTCTACAGGTATGGAAGCCCCTGATTCAGCTTAGCTACTCCTTGCTGCTGCAGCCTTGTCTCCAGGGTGGGCTGTGCAAGGCAGGAGATCCATGTGCTTGATAAGGTGCAACCCTTCTGCCTGCTGCAATCAAGGGAGCTGGTTTACACTGTTTTGCAGCCTGCAGGCTGACTCTGCAGGTCCCGGAGTTAACCCCTTGCTGCACCCCCCCCTGCACTTACAACAAAGAGAACAATCTATTCTGATCCCTGAGGGCTGACACTCCTGAGGAGCCTGTTTTAAAACCCCTTGCTGCACCCCCCCCTGTGCTTACAACCTAAGAGAACAATCCATTCTGCTGCCTAGGGCTGACACTTCCTGAGGAGCCCTGTGTTACCCTTCCTGCACCCCCCCAGTGCTTGCTACAAGGAGAACATTCCTTTATGCTGACTGCAGGCTGACACTCCTGCGGAGCCCTAAATTTAAACCCCCTTACTGCACCCTCTCAGTGCTTGTACAAGGAGAACTTTCCCTTCCTTTAGCCCTCATTTCAACACATCTCTCTGGAAGGACACTACGCTCTGTCACTCTTACATTTAATCCTAACGCTGCTGATCCTAACACAGACTTGCCATCTCTTGTGTACTGAACTTAAAGACCCCTTGCTACGGGACCCTAATCTGGTGGTAATTCCCACTACTGATTCGTCCAGCAGATTCCCCATTTGTAATTCAAGGGGGTTGAAGAAGAAGGAAAAAAAAAAAAAAATTTAAAATAATAATAAAAAATAAATAAAAAAATAAATATATCTTCATCTCACATCTACTCAGTTATTGTTCTTTCCACGTCTTCCAAGTACCCTCTCCACTTCTGCTATGGGGGGTAGTCCAAAAGAACCAAAGAGGCAAACCAACAAAACTTCCAGAGTTTTTCTCCTCTTCTCAAGCCAAAAGAGGACTAAAGTTTCCGCCGCCAGTCTCTCCGACTACATCTTCAAGAGCCAAATCTGTTGACCTTGAACAATCTGAAATGTTCGATTTCTAAACCTCTAACTGTTGCATCTCTCCAACATCTGTTTCCTCTTTTCGTTCTTTGGTTACAAACTGACATCAAAAGATGATGATATCTAAAGCAGGTTTTTTCACTCCCTGGCATCTCGCACTGAACACATAGAAAATAAAATGGCGGATTTTGCGAAGTCTCACAACAGTCTGATTGATGCTAATAATGCGTTGGAGGAAGAGGTGCAACGTCTGGCTTCCAAAGTACTAGATTTAGAAGACAGGTCTAGGCGCAATAATGTGAGAATTCGTGGTATCCCAGAAACCATTCCACCTGACCAATTGAGTGCCTACCTCACTGATCTGATGACCCCAGTCCTACCAAACTCTTCCTCACTTGACCTCACCATAGACAGAATCCATAGAATTCCGAAACCGAAAAATTTGCCTCAACAGGTCCCTAGGGACACCATCACCCGGATCCACTTTTATAAGGTGAAAGAGGACTTTCTTTGTGTCTCCGGAAAAACAGAATTCTCCCTGATCGCTTCCAGGCGATTTCTATTTTCCCTGATCTCTCCTCAGCAACCATGCTCAGGCGAAAAGAATTTCAGCCTTACACAAGAAAATTTTCCAAAACAAAGAATCCAATATAGATGGGGTTTCCCGGTGAAGCTCATCAATTATTAAGGACGGGACCCAATTCATTTGCAACTCTCCCGGGAAAATGCTTTCTCAACATTGAGGGGGTGGAATCTTCTTGCCCTTCGGAATCAAGCCCTGTCCGGAAAAAACAGCTCAGACCGGAGATGATCACTCCCTCTGGTCCGATAGAGCTACGAGATCAAGAACCAGGCCTGGACTGACAACCCTGATATCCCTTTTTCTCAATACTATGCTGGAGTGCTGTTTGATGCTCCTTGGTTTGCGCATTGTTTGTTTTGCACTTGTGTCGCTTTCTTCCTTACAGGTCAAGGCAGGACTTTTCCCCCTTTTTTTTTGCTTCTAGGAATGAAAGAGTCTTCTATTTTGATTTTCTTGTTTTTGCTGTTTTTTGGTTTATCTGTTTGTTCCCAGACTGAGTGACAATAATACCCTTTCTCCTACAGATCCCCTTTCGTTGTCCGAGTGCAAAGGGTATTCGGACATTACCAGCTCATTGCTTTTCTTTCTTAGATTTATATGAGATTAAATTTAGATCTTTTAATGTAAAAGGACTAAATCTCCTTTTAAGGCCCCTATTGTGGAGAGATATTCTCAAATCGGGCGCCGACGTGGCCTGCATCCAGGAAACCCATCTTATCAAAGAGGACCAATTTAGACTAAAACATAAAATATTCCCTCATATTTTCCACTCACACGCTTCTTCTAAGCTGCCGGGGGTGGCTATACTGATTAAAAATTCTATCTCCTTCAACCTTATCCATTTTTTATATCGACCCGGAAGGAAGGTACATAATTTTTGGTATGTGAAATTAATTAAAGGGCCCCTATACCCTGACTTCCATCTATGCCCCTAACATTAGACTAATCTCTTTATTTAGAAATGTATCAATAAAGCAAAAACTGTAAGAAGAGGGGGGTTTAAAATTATGTGCGGGACTTTAACTCAGTTGTTAACACTGATCTGGACAGATCTGGACCTAGGTGTAAGTCTGCGCAAGATCTTCATTCTTTGCTCCTAGAAGAGGACTTGCATGATATTTGGCGGTACCTCCCACACCTCGGGAACTTTGACTACACTTTTTTTCCCTACCTAAAAATGTCCACTCACGCCTAGATTTCTTTATAATTGATAAAAAGGTGCTAGATCACTTGATCTCCTCGGACATAGGCAGTATCACATGGTCCGACCATGCCCCAGTTGATATGACTATTTCCTCAGGCCCCCCAAAATACCTGTGCCCCCCTGTGGCTCTTAGTAAAATACTTATTAAAAAAACCCGGCTAAAAACAGTTATCTGTCCTCTACATTAAGGACTTTTTTGAGATTAATGCTCCCTTCCCCCCCTTCCACTGGTATTTTATGGTGTGCCCATAAAGCCTTTATTCGTGGAATACTCATTCAACTCGCGAGTAGTGAGAACAAGAAACGCAAGGCAGAAGTTAATAATCTCCTAGAGGAAATTAAGAAGGCAGAAGCGGCATTTAAACTAGACCCCTCTCTGCAGAAAAAGAACTCTTTGGCCGACCTTAAGAATAGGCTGCGTACCATTTATCTTCACAAATACAATTTCACTTAGCTAAACTAAAGTGCCCGTTTTAATAAAGGGGGGATACCTGGGGAAATTGCTAGGGAAAAAGAATTAAATCACACCATGCAAAGACACGTTCTCCTATTTACATCGCCTTCGGGGAGAAATTAATGAATCCTAAGGATATTACAAACCAATTCGCCACTTATTACTCTCAATTGTATAGCATTAATTTCTAGTGTAAATATCTCTGCCCCTTTAGCAACAGACATCAACTCCTTCCTAAGTTCTGTACACCTACCTAAACTGAATTCATTCAACTGGAGGATAATAATAAACAGTTTACACTAGCTGAACTTAAAAAAAATATACGTTATAGCAAGACTAATAAATCGCCTGGCCCTGACGGACTTACTAAGGAATATTTTCATGTCTTTTCTGAACTCCTGTCCCCACATTTATTAGACTTGTGCAATGAGATTGCCTCTACAAATGCTCCGATGCCAGAACTGCTTTCCGCTATTACCCCTAGTTTCCCAAACCCGGGTAAAGGAAGATTGATCTAACAATGGGCTATTTCGTTGCTAAAACACTGACATAAATTTTACGCCAAAATTCTTGCAACCTTTTAAACATTTTCCCGTCCCTGATATACTGCCCCGGTGGCTTTGTGAGGGGGGTAGACAGGCAAAAGACGCTACTCGTCCCCTTTAGATTTAACAAGATTGTGCCTCCTCCGGCCATTGGTTTTTTTCGCTGGAGGGAAAAGGCTTTTGATAGGGAAAATGGTCAATTTAGAGTTAGTTTTCAAAAATTTGGCTTTGCGGGTTTTCATTCTAAGTCCATTCTGGACTTTATACCTACCCGTTGCGGGGGGTTCTAACCTCCGTTTCCATTCACATTAATCTTGCAAAGGAACTCCCCCAGGGATCCCCCTCTCACCCCATATTTGTTGTAGGAAACACTCCTAAAAAGTATTAGGAAAAATCCGGTTTTTTGGGGTGAATAAAATGGGTTTCACAAGCAGCTTTATCCGACGAGTTTTTGATTGTCACGCCCCAAATTCCTCAATCAAACCCAAAATGGAGCCCTTTGGATTCTTTCCAAAAGGTGTCATTTTAAAATTGAAAAAATCCAAAAATCCATTTTCCCCGTTAACGCTGCTCGTCCAAAAGAAAGTATCCTAAACCCCTTTGGGTTTTTAACCCGGTCTGACGAAGTGTCGATTCCCTGGGTGTTAAGATCTCCGCACACCCACACAGACAGCCCTAGCTAATTATAGCCCTCTTTCTAACACTAGAATCAAAAATTTAAAAACGTCTCTCTTCCTTTAACCCCTGGATAGCAGAATTAACGAAATCAAAATGGTTTAAGCCCAAAATTTTTTTAATACTGTGGGCCCCCCCCCCTACTAAAATAAAAATCTTTTTTTTAAAAGCCCAACCCAAATTTTGCGCACTTTAAATTGGGATTAATTACAGACAAAAAAGACATTAACAGTGAAGAAAAGCTTTACGGTGAGACACAAGGTGTGGGGCCCTGCTCGCAAGAGCTTAAATCAAGAGGGTCCTGGGGAAACAAAGGGGGAAAGGCTAAATTTCAGGCCCAGCCATGTTTTAAAAATGGGGGGGTTTAATCAAATTTGGGAACCCTGCCACCTGATGTACATCTATTACAGAAAAGTCCCTGTGGTGCCCTAATTTAGGGAGGGGGGAAAAAATGTGTGGATAAAAGGGTGTGGGTTGGGAAATTAGGGGTTTTGGTAGGCCTGCTGAGAAGAGTTTTTTAGGACACTTTAAAAAATAAAAGGTGGGTTTGTGTGTGGTAGTGTAGGATTTCCGAGAAGGGTTGCACACGGGGCAAAATTTGAAAGGGATGGGGGGTTCGGATTTTTTGTAGTCTGTAGTTTGATGTCTCAGCGGGGAGGGGCGGGCAGGGGTTGGTAAAGAGATGAGGGAGGGATGTCGGGGTGCGCACTGTGGAGAGCTTTATGGGTGAAAGTGATGATTTTTATGCTTATTCTGTATGGGGGGAACCCAGTGCAGTGGTGACAGGGTAGAGGCATCAGTATAGCGGCTGGAAAAAAAAAGAAAAGGGCCGGCTGCTGATTAAAGATAGATTGGAGAGGGGAGGTTTACAGGAGGGAGAGATAAAAAAGGGTTTTTCAGTAGTAGGGGGAAAGAATAAGAGCAACAATGAGAGTTTGAGTTGTTTCCCAGTGAGAAGGGGACGGATTCTGGAGATGTTTTTGAGGGCAAGTGCAGGGGGGGAAAGGGATTGGATATATGGGGTAAAGGTCAGATCAGAGTCTAGAATAACCCAAGACAGGGTCGGGTGCCGGGGGAGTTTGGTGATGCCACACCTGAGAGAAAAATAGCCATATGGGGGGTTGGTTGTAGATGGGGAAAAACAAGATTCGGTTTTGGTGGGTTTATTGGAGATAGAGGGGGGAATAGTCAGAGACGCGGACAGACAGTCAATGTTTTTTGTAGAGGGCAGGAGTGAGGTTCGGGAAGAGGTGTAAAAATTGGGTCATCAGCTAGAGATGGCAAAATCTACTGAGGGTTTTGGGCCCAAATGGGGGTTATAGTTGAAAAGAGGAGGGACCAAAGAACTGCCCCGAGGGACCCCAAACAGAAAGGGGAAAAGGGAAGGAAGTAAAACTGCAAATGAGACACTGAAGAAGCGGTCGAGAGGTAGAAAGAACCAAGCGAGAGCAGTGCCCTGGATCCCAATGGCTGAGCTGCTGGAGGGGGATGTGATTAACGGTCAAATGCTGTGAGAGATCCGAAGCCCCAAAAAGAGTATTTGCCTGGATTTAGCAGTGTGGAGATCATTTGAGACTTTAATAGAGCAGTTTTGTGGATGTAGAGTGGGGAAAACCCTGATTGTAGGGATCCAGAAAAAGGGGTTAGCAGGAGATACCCGTTAGGCGGAGAGACCAAGCGTTCGGGGCTTAGAGAAAAAGGGAAGGTTAGAGATGGTGGGTATTTGGGCACAGGATGGGTCCAGGGGGGTTTTTTTTTTAGTAAGGGGATTTATAGTAGCCTGTTTAAAGGAGGAGGGGAAGACCCCAGTGGGGGGAAAGGGGGGTTTTACAGTTTGCAGTTAGTGAGAGGGATAGCTGGAGAAATTGATGAGAAGGGGGGGGGGGAATGGGGTCGCTAAAAGGGGTGGGGGGGGTGAGCAGACAGGAGAAGCCGGGAAACTTCTTCTTCTGTCGTTGGGTCAAGAGGAAACCACTAGGGATGTGAGGGGGGACGGATGGTTTGCGGGGTTTTGTGTGAGATGTTATGCGGATCTGTAAATTTTTGTCTTTAAAAGTGAGTGGCCCCGGTCCTCAGCACAGAGGTCAGAGCGGGGGGTGAGTTTAGGCCTGAGAAGGGGGGTTGATGGTGTCAAACAGGCGTTTTGGGGTTTTTGTGTAAGGTTGAGATGAGGGAGGTGAAATATTTTTGTTTTGGGGCTGTGAAGGCTTTGTGTAAATCCTAGCATGAATTTGTAGTGGAGAAAATTTCAGGTTGCTTCGACTTTTCCACAGACGTCAGCACCCTGGGCATGTTGCAGGAACCCAGCTGAGGCGGGTTTGTAAGGGTGGGGCGTCTGACTTGGTGGGCGGTGTGGTGGGGCCCAAAATGTCCCGGGTGGTTGGGAGGTTTCGTTGTAATGTTTGACAGCCGGTCAGGCAGGAGAGGGAGGGGATTGGGGCGTGAGGATGTATGGTGCTAGAGTTTGGGGGTTTGGGTGGATATTTTGAAGGGTTGAAGGGCGGTGTGCCAAAGGGAAAGGGTGAGAATTTATAGTAAAAGAGATAAGGTTTTGATCAGAGAGAGCATAAGGAGAATTAGTGAGGTTGAAATTTATGGGAGACGACAGAAGACCAGTAAGGGGTTCCACCTTTTTGGGTGGGGAGTCTGTGGAAATGCAAGAGGCCAAAAAGAAGAGGTAGTGAAAAAAAGAGAGCAGAAGGAGAATGAGGTCCTATGGGGTTTGAAATAAAAACCCGAGAGAGTGGGCATTTTTAGAAAAGGGGGAAATAGGGGGGGCCAGGGGCGAAATTTTCCAGAAAACTGGCGGGGTGAGCCGGGGGGGCTGTAACAACTGCGATTGATGGAAAAGCCCAAAAATTAAGTGTTGGCCTTCAAAGGAGGGGAAAGTGAGGGAGGGTGGGGGGGAATACCTGGTAAGTTTGGCAGTGTGGGGGGTGTTCTCAAGGTTCTGGGGGGTGTTTGGGTGGTGTGGCCGCCATAGGTGAGGAGGGGGGAAGGGAAGCCCGGGGGTTTTCGAATGCTGGGGCCATGTTTTGGGGGCCGCAGGTTGGGGAATGAGAAAAAAACAGGTCATGAACAGCAGTGAGTTTGTTGAACAGTGGGGGTTCCCCAGGGAGGCTTTAAAAAAGGGGGAGAAAAGCATACGTGAATAGGAGCAGGTTGCAGGTTTTTATGGAAGGAGGCGGAGGGGGAAGTGGGTGAGCAGTAAAAGGGAAAGGGGGGCGGGTTGGAGAGATGTCACCTTTCAGCGAGAGAAAGGGGAATGAAAAGCAAAAGGATGGTTAAGTGATGAGTAGGCGCGTTTGTGCAGCACTATGCAAGCAGGCGATTTTTTGGGGGTTAAAAAGGGGAAAAGTGTGTGGGTGTATAATGGGTGAGGGGAGGGTAGAGGCGTGTATGGATGATTGTCAGGGGGGGAGACTGGTGTGCGAAAAAGGAGATGGCTGAAAGGTAGTAGCATTAGTGAGCATGGTGAATGAGTTTTGGAATTAAAGGGTAGGTACTCACAGAAAAGCCTTCCCCCTGGGCCCCCTTATGCCACTTTGTCCAATTTCGGTCTATTTATGGTGCCAAAATGTAACAAAAATTCATGGGGGTTTTAACCAGGGACTTGTTTAATGGAAAATAATGTTCTCATCATGTGATTTTGGGGCCCCCCTTTTAATACCCCCCATAATCCAGGAAAAATTTCGGGGGATGGCTGAGGTTTGTTCACAACATACAATTAAATGCACAATATAATACACCCGATATTTCAGGGGGATGGCTGAGGGTTGTAGTCACCACATACCAATTCAAAAAGCACAATTAATACAGCAAATTTAGGGGGATGGCTGAGGATTGTATTCACACACATACCAAAAATTCCCAAAATCACAAATTTAATACAGAAAAAATATTTCAGGGGGGGGTGGCTGAGGATTGTAGTTCACCAAAATACCCGGAAGAGGAACATAGACAGATCAGTGTGGGGGATGCCCGGTCATATTTCTTCAAATCACTTTAAAAAATCACTTTCCAAAATTAGCAATTTCAAATCATGCATAATTTCCGGGAGAGCCCCGATTGACCCCAGGGGCGATTGACTCAGCTCACAAAATTATAGGTGCTTAGCTGGTATTCCATCATTGGAATCAGGTGTTTTAAATGGGTGGGTAACAAATGGGCCCTTTTACAGAAAAAAAACTTCTATTAGATTTGGGGTCAATGGTGAATAATAAACAAAGGGTCATTAGGGAAAAACAGAGTGGGATGCTATTCTTCAACATGAATCATTTAAAAGACAAAAAATAAAAAGAGATATTTAGGGGGATGGTGAGGATTGTAGTTCAACAATACCAATTCAAAGACAATATAATACAGCAGATATTTAGGGGGGTGGGGTGAGGGTTGTATTCACACACATACCAATTTTAAAATGCCTTTATAATACAGCAGTATTTCAGGGGGATGGTGGGTTGTAGTTCACACTCCAAATTAAATGCACCCCTATAATACAGAGATATTTTTGGGGGATGGTGAGGGTTTTAGTTCACACACCCAAAAAAATTTGGGAGGGGGGAAGAAAGACATGATCAGATGATAGCAGGGATGCCTCGGGATTTTTCTTTAAATCCCTTACAAAATATCACTTTCAAATCTAGCAATTTCAAATCTGCCTAAATAGATGCACGATTGACCCGAGGGCAGGGTTACCTCAACTCAAAAGTTATGTGGCTCTGGTGGTCATTTCTTCTCTTAATCCCATTTCCCTGACAAAAAAAAATTCCAAATTTATTCTTTGATTTATTTGGAAAATGTTTAAAACCCAGAATCAAAAGCAAAAACTTTTTTGTAACTATAGAAACGGTGGTTTAGCTGTCCCAAGTTTGGAAATTATAATGAGCTTTCCTTTTTGAAAAAGCGCTGTACCGGGGATAATTCAGATAGACTCAGCTTCCTGGATACCCTCAAAAAACTTCCTTTACACCCCGTCCCGTGGATTTTTACTTAAAATTCCCTTTTTGGGGCCCCCTCCCTCACTCCTTACTTCCCTATCTGACCTCTTTTTAAATTTGGTCTTTGCATTTTTATTGTGGTTGGGTTCCCATTTTAAAAAAGAATTTCAATTGCTTCATTTAGCTGTGGAACCCCCATACTTTCCCTTTCCCCTGTGGAGAAGTTTAAGCTTTTAAGAGACCAACTTTATACGTATACACTGAAATTCCCTTTTCTGATCTTTTAACCAGTGGGGCCCTTCCTTAGGTCTTTTTTTTAGTTTTTCAAATCCGACACATATTACAAGGGATACATGGCGTGCCCCGGGCCCATCCGATTTCTTCCACTTTATTTATAAGAAGAGAGGTTATGCTAAGGGTTTAACACTAGCCTATAACCTGATCACTTCAGGATGTACCCCTGTCAAATTCCTGACTATGACTAGTGGGAGAAAGAACTATCCCCCTTTTCCTTAGAAAGGGGGATGCTTGCTGTATCTGCTTTTCGGAAAAATTTTAAAAAATTTCAACCCCAGAGAACTGATGACAAAAATCCATTTGGTTGGTACTCCCCCCCCCCTAGGATTGGCACAATTAAAGGTTTTTTGATATGTGTTGGAAAGGCTGTGGGCAACGGGCACAATGCTGTGCTTGGTGGGTTTCCCAAAAAAAACAAAAATTAGGGGGGCAAAGGGGTTTCTTCTACTTGAGGTTAAGGCCTTCCCTTAAAAT
>JAODAL010086156.1:0-10344 GCA_025379985.1 Phyllomedusa bahiana
GGACTTTCTTCGGCCTACCACCCCCCCTCCCAATGGGCAGGTAGAGAGAGTAAACCAACCCTAGGTTTTCTACCTCGCCACTTTGTCTCCGCACGCCAGATGATTGGGCCAGCTTGTTCCCTGGGGCCGGGGTTTTTTTGTATAACTCGTTGGAAATCGGAAACTGCTGGAAACTTTCCCTTTTTTTATTTTCTACGGGCGACAACCCCCGCCCGCCCCTTTCCCCCTTTTTGCGGCCCCCGGGGGCCCCCGGGTGTTTGGGAAAAGCTGGTCCAGGGCCTGACAGCTATCTGGAAACAGGGCCCCTTTTTGCTACTCCAGGCCTTTCCCCCCGCACCAAGGCTCAAGGGCCACAAAAAGCAAGATCTCCGCCAAACCTTTTCCCCAGGGGACAAGGTGTGGTTGGCGCTAAATAAAAACGTTTCAAGGTTCCCCGCTATAAGCGGGGCCCCGGTTTTTTTTGGGGCCATTCGAGGTCTAAACGCATTAAAACCCCTACAACAACTCCGCCTTCCCCCCCATGAGGGGCCCAACCCTTCCATTCCCCTGCTAAAACCTTTATCCTTTTAAACCCCTTCCCCTCGGGTACTTTCTCCTCCCACCCTGAGGCCCCACACCAAAAGATGACCCTTTCCCGTAAAAAGGGGAAATTTTAAAATATGAAGAGGGCAGAGGGAAGCGGGTTTTTTTTTCATTGACTGGAGGGGGTTCGGGCCCGAAGAGAGGTCCCTTTGGGAAACCAGAAAACAATATTTTGGATCGGGGAAATTTAAATTTAGAGGTTTCCCCGGAAACCCAAAAGGGGGGGAGGGCCCAAGGGGGGGGGACGTCCGGGGGCCCGCACCCCCGCCCCGGTCGCGGGGAAACCCCCCGGGCCCGCACTACGGCCCCCCGCCGCCCGCCTTTTCCCCGGGCCCTGGGCCGCGCTCACCCGGCCCGGCCCGGGTCTCTCCTCACCCCTTTGGGGGGCGCTCCTGGTTTCTGTCTCAGGCTCCCCGGGGCGCGTCCCCGACACTAAGGGGCGCCCGCGCCCCAAAAAGGGGAGATTTAAAGGGCCCCTTTTACCGGTTTTTAAAAAAGGGGGCCCCTTTTAAAATTTTCCGGTCACTGCCCTTATTTAAGCCCTTCCCCTTCCTGGGTCGTTTTCCCGGGTCTTTATTCCATTTTTGCCTTAGAGAAAGCGTTCTAACCTTTTTCCTGTATACCGTGTACCGTTCCTTTTGCTTCCTTCCCCCACCACGCTTCTTGCCGCCTGCCCTGACCTTGTCCCCGTCCAAGACCACGAAAACTGTGCCGCCTGCCCTGACCCTTTTGCCTGTCCCCGACTACGAGCCCGCCCGACGATTCTGCACCACGCTATACCTCGGCTGCCACCGCAAAACAAGTCACTCAGGGGGGAAAACCCGGAAACTCCCCCCACCACAAGTCCCCCCCCGCCTTTTCGGCGGGGGTCGGGAAACCCCTTGGGCCTACTTTAATTCCCTTCCCTGCGTGGGTTACAAACCCCGCTTTCGGTGGTTTCCCGTTGGAAACCACTTTTACGTCCCGGGGACGTGACAGTTATTTTTTTGGTTTTTTTGTTTCTCTGGGCTAAAAAAGTAAATTTGGGGACACTTATTTTTTTCCCAAAAAAACCTTTGAATAAATTGTTTTATTGTCAAAAACACACATCCCATTACCGCAGGGTTTTTATTTTTTGGGTATTGTTCCTGGGCCAAACATAAATTTGTGACACTTATTTGGGCTAAAAAAAAAAAAAAAAGTTAAATACAGCTTGGGGTTTTTTTTTCCCTATACACACATCTCCAATTTCAGGGGAGGTTTTTTATTTTGGGGTATTGTTCTCTGGGCCAAACAGTAAATTTTTTGACACTTTTTTTGCTAAAAAAAAAAAACGTTTAAATACAGCCCTTTTGTTTTTTTTCATATTTCACACATCTCCATTACAGGGAGGTTTTAATTTTTGGGATACGTTCTCTGGGGGAAACAAAATTTTTTGGCACTTAAATTTTTCAAAAAAAAAAAAACTTTGAAATACATCTTGGGTTTTTTTCATATACACAACTACATTAAACATTTGTTTTATTTAAATTTTGATCAAACAGTATGTCAGACAGAGAGGGGGTAGCTCTTTCAGGAGGGGCGGGGCAAAATTTCCGGGGGCAGGACGGGTCCGGACAGAAAGGGGGACGTCGCAACAGTGTCACCGGAAAGGGTCAATGATCCCTTTTGCATGTAGGGGCCGTTGTTGACCACAAACAACATTCTTGAAGGGTTGAAGTCATCACTTCCCCCAATACATCTGCAACCCCACCAAGGTCGGGGGTTGCACACAACCCTTAGTTTGGCATGGCCCAAGACGGGTCAGACCCTCACCTGCCCCAAAACCCCACCTCAGTCCCTTTCTATTCCCTCACCAGAGAACTCATGTGCGGGCTCTGCCCACTATACACAAGGACGAATATTTGAGGACAGGAGGATTTCTGGGCACAAAGAGGTGGGCAATTTGCCCCTTCTTGCAGTAGGCAGCAAGTAGTATGAGGAAGTGCAGGGAGGTTATGGCGAGCGATCGGGCCTTTTACCACCGAGACCGTTGGGGAGGACACAGTGGATGGACAAACACAATGATGAAAGGGACCCAATTGCACTTGGGCCGGTTTCACATCATCGGGGGAAAGAGGGCAGCATTGCCTTTAGGCACGGCGCACCACAATCGGTAGTGTACCAGAGTCAGCAAGTGCACACGGGGTTGGGGACCAAACGCCACGGGAAACCCACCCACTTGCAGGTCCTTTCAGCACAGAGGGAGCTTGATGGTTTAAATCACCCACCGCATTGTGGCTTTTTTTTCGCCAAGACACGGGGGGGCAAACTAGTTATGAGAATCTCTGGGAAAAATTGAACGTAAACCGGGGATCTAATTTTGGCACCATGGCCCGCATCAACATATACAGCGTCACCACCATGGCCTGGAGAAACATTCTCAATGTAGGGGTCCTTCTGCCCCCAGCCCCCGCAGCAGCACCCATTGGCCCCACATCCCATTCAGCTCCACCTCCCCCTGCCGAAGGGAGCTTTTGTCTTTCCCCCACACCGTCCAGATGCCCGCCCTCCCACTCATCGCCCGCAGTCTTTACTGAGGGGATTGCCAAGAGACAACAGTATGCTCCAGCCTCCATGGCGCAGAAGCTGACTTCCTTGCCAATTTATAGTACTGCAGTCCCTCCCTTTTTCCCAAACGTGACTCTGCATTTTCAAAACTGATGACTTGTGCCGGGCGAGATGGAATCCCAACCGCATTTCTTTTTAAAAAAGGCAAACCACCCCCGCACAAAAGCAGAAAGAAGGGGGCCAATCCTTGTGCTGTTTGGGGTCTTTCCCAAAATGACGGCAGGGGCGGACGTTGGAGCTTACTATGGCGGGGCAGTACATGTTCTTTATTTGGCCCCTGGGGAATTGCTTCCCGCCCACCATACCATAACTTCGACAGAGACCCCTTCTTCTCCCGTTGCAAACGTTACCCCCAATTTCCCCTTCCTCCTCCTCCCCCACTCAGCCTCCACTGCACTTAAGTCTTAGTGTCCTCCAGCATACCCCATGTGCAGCACGGCGGTGTCACACATTCTACACCTGTTTGCCTGGACAACAAATCATACAGGAGGGAACTCTCTTTTAAAAAAACCCAAATTGATTCCTGGCTTTCTCTGTGGAACTGAAATTAACCACGTGACAGACAAGGAAAAAAAACATGGTTCCGCCTATGCCGAAGATGGCTGAACCAAGCGCCCCGTTTAAAACTGGGTTTTCAAAAAGGTTCTTTAAATCTTTTCCCCCCCCCAACTGCAAGACTTCTAAAAATGGGAGGAAACCCACATGCATTTTACCATTCCTACACCACCAAAAAACAACCCCCCTTTACGCAGCTGCAGAAAGGCCTCCCCCAAACCCTGGGTTTAAAATGTGCCCGTTTTCCCCCCTTTGGGAAAATTCTACCCTCCATATTTTGGGAAACTGACCCTAAAACAAAAAAGGGCCATTAATAAATTTTTTTATGATCCAAGGAGACGGGAGTACTCCCCTGTGTAATTTTGATGTCATTTCATGGCAGCTAAAATTTGGGGCACCTGCCATTTGCTAAACCCCTTTTGGGGGGGAGGCCACTTATTTGTCAGTCGCCGGGACTAGGAAAAACAACATTATTCCACTGCTTCTTTTGGGGGAAAAACAAAGGGCAAATCGTCTGGCAGGGACTGTACAGGGCGATTTACTTCCCCGGCCACATGAGTACAGGGGGGCTAACGGGAGGAGGAGGAGGACATTGGAGCAAAAACAAATCTCCCGGGAAATGAGTTTTTTTCTACCAAGGTGACGGGAAAGGGAAGAGCATCGGAGGGGGAAAGAGGGGAAAATGAGGAAATAAAGACAGATCCCCCCAGACACCCATGGCAATAAACAGTAAAAGATGGAGCGGGGATTTCCCGCAGATTTACTTGTGCGATGGCTGCTGAAAGGGGGGGAGGGGGTAGGGGGCATACCAGCTCCCAATCAGCAAAACCTGAGTCATTGAGGAGCACCCTTTCTTCACCTGCCTAGGACCAAGGTATTTTCACCCCACATCAGCCCGGGAGCAACCCTTAACTAGCAGTGGGACCCCCCGGGGCAGCACCCTCCCACCCCACATTAAAGACCCTGGATTTCTGGAAAGCCAAACGGATTTGGCCGCAACTTCCATTTTGCACTGAGAAGCGGTCCTGCCATGGGTTTTGGGAAACAGAGGGGGTTTTTCATGTGGCGGGGGCCATATTTTATCCCAAGGAAACCCTTTCCTTTGAAATGTAGAGACCCCCCTTTGCCCAAGAGAACCCTGCAGGGTTTAGCCAGATTTCCCACAAAAAACCCTGTTTGAAACAGATTAGTTTAAACCATCCACCCCCCCCAAAATTTTTTAAAAAAAGAGCCCTGGTTTCTTCGGGGCTACCGGCCCCCAGCTACTTTTCGGGTTTGTTTGGCCACCTGCCTGATCCCCACACACCCTGCTCCCACCTTCTCTACCCCCCTCATTTTTTGCCGGGATTGGGATTGCCACCCATCTCTTCCCCTCCAGACTATGTCACCATATCACCCTCGGGGGTTTGATGCTTTTTCCGGCCACCTCCTCATTAGTCACCTACTCCGCCAACCTCAAAATTTAAATTTTGTAAATTTTTGCCACCCCCGGGCCTGTTCCCTGTTGCGTTTGCCCCCCTGAAAACACTGTGCAATTGTGCCAATCTGGGGCCTAGGGCATGCGCTGCCCCCTTTCCCAAAAAAACGTCATTGTGGCACTCTGTGGCCTCCCAAAGCTGCTCCAACCCACAATCTTCATGGGCCACCCCTGTGGCCCTCAGCTGCCACCACCCCCACAATCTTTCTTTTCCCCACTCTTTTGCCTACTCATGCGCCACCCCCTCTGCACTATGTCATTGTGCCACCCCGGGTCCTACTCATTGCCCCCACCCCCACACTCTGTCATTCTGCCACCTGTAACCTTTGGGACCACTCTCTCACTTAAATGACCCGGGGTTTTTTAAATTTCTTTTTTCCACCCTCCCCCCACTCTATGACGGGCCCTTTTGTTTGGTTTCCCCCTTTTAATCTTCGAATGAATAAAAAGGGACAAACACAACAATTGTGTTTTCAAAAACCCCATGCGGCCAGTATGAATGGTCCTTTTGTACCAAGATTGTCTGATGATTAGGTAGCCAAAAGCAGGGTGGTACAAAAAAAAAGAAGACAATATTTTCCCAAATTTCCCTTTTCTTTCACTTTGTTTTTGGGTCAACTTCCCGTTTTTTTTTTGGCTTTTAAATTTCGGGTGGATTATTGGGCTGGGGCTGAAACCGGGGCCTGACGGATCAAAGGAAGGGGAAAATGATCATACGTCATGGGAAAATTACTGTCGACACCCTCTCCCTCTTTCAGTGGGCTCTAATTTTACAAACGTTTTTAAAAACATTTTTGTCAAAACTATGGGGAAACAACTGATGATGGTTAAAAGGAGTTACACTTTGGGCGCTTTAAATGGGATCTTTTCTCCTGCTTTATTTTTTTCTAACTTGGCGCGGGCATTTACCTGGGGTCATCCCACTTCAGTTTTTTTGGTTTTTTTTGACCCCAACACTGCCCAGAAAAGTGAAGTGGAAGCAATTCAAGATCGGCGGGCCCGTCCCTTTTGCATGTCCCAAATAAATCACAGCATTGTTTAATACCCAAAACCAAAGCTCCCCAGGGGATATTTCTGCATGGCACAATGTTTTTACAAACACCATACAGGCTCCTTTCCCGCCAAAAAAAACTTTTTTTAATGCGATTCCCATTTTGGAAAAACGCCATCTCATATAAAGAAAAAATACCAAGCTGTTTTAAAATTTCTCACCTTTTAAGTGAAAAAAAATAATTATTTTGGGGGCGAGAGCAATATCCCCAAAAAAACTGAACTGGCTGTTTTAAAGGAGGTTTTTGTAAGTGAGAAATACACACACTTTTTTTCAAAAATAGTTCCCACAAAATGAAAAAATTTAAATTTTGGCCCAAGGGGGCGCCATCTGCTCCCCCGCCGTTTAGATTTTGTTACCACGAATCGCCAGGAAATTTTGGCTTCATTTTTAAAACGAATTTTTCCGGGAAAATTTGAAAAGAAAATTTCCCCTTCGTTTGAATCGATTTGGGTCATTCCCTAAAATTTTATCGTTTTAAAAACCCAAAAGGGCCGGGTACTTAAATTAAAAAGATCCCAAAATTTTTATTGAACCCTTCCCTTTTCACTTCTTTTTCCCCTGATTTAACCCAAAACTGAAGAAAGTCTCCCAGGCCCCTTCTCCCCCACTACCCGCAATTTCGCTCTTGTTTTCCCCCTTCCCGTCCCCTCTTTCTTTCCCCCCAGTTCCCTTGGGTTTACCTAACAAAATATTCAATCTCTTTTTTTGGGATGTTTCTCCCCTTAATGCCAAAAATTTTAGCCCTTCTACTTAAAAAAACATCTCGGACCTGCCTTGTGCAGCAATGTAAAAATGAATGGCCTTTTTAAACTCCCATTCATCTCAAAAAATTTTTTAAAACTTTGGGTTGACTATTGGGGTTTGGCAGCCCCATTGGGTCTGCTCAATTTTTGATTTCCCTACAATCTAATTTGGGAAATAAAACAAAAGTGGGAAAAGGGCCCCTTTAAGCAATGAGGGGCCAAAACACAATACATAAAGGGTGGGTGGACCCCCAACAATTAAAAAATGGGCCTTCCCCAAATCCCAAAATGTTGGGGGGAGAGAAGGGGCATAAAAGGGGGTTTTTTCCCCCAAGCCTTCATGTGTGTGTAAGAGGGTCAGGAAAATACAACCTTTGGGGCCCAAGAGGGCAAAAGTAAAAAAGGGGGCCCCAAAAACTCATTGGGTACACCCTTTTAAATTTTTTAGATCTCTCTTGGGTTTTTTTATTTCCACCCAAGGGACTTGTTTCCTTTTGCATTAGCTAGCCCCGAACATTTTTCCCCTCTTCCCCTATTATTTGGTTTTTTTCCTCGTTTTTTCCCAACAAAACCCCTATTGGAAAAAACTTTTTCCCTTTTTTACCATCTTTAAAAATACATTCCAGGTTTTAAAAACACCTGTTTTTCCCGTACATTTCCCTTTTATCTAAAAAAAATTTTGGGTTTTTAAAATTTTGGGAAAAGGTACATCAGGGCGGAAGATCCAAAGTAGCGGATTTTCACTTACGCCTGCCATTTAAAAGCAGGAAAGGACAGGGAAAAAATAAAAAATACAGCATTTAAAACCCCCAGACGAACAAAAAATAGCGGGAAGTCATATTTTAACATTTTTTCCCCAATTAGAAAAACTTTTTTCCATTCCCCCGCATATTCATGGGATGGGAAATGACACCATTAAAAATACACTTGTCCCCCAAAAAAAAAGCTCTCATTTCTAAAATAGGGGGAAAAATAAAAAAAATTAAAGGGGTCTTGGGAAACAGAGAGAAAAATTTTTTAAAAGGATAAAAAAAAAAAAAAGGGTGCCCGCAAGGGGTTTAAAAAAAGGAAATTCTTGGGTACTCCAAACCCATGTTCAAACCCGCCCTTTTCTTACAAATGAAAAGCACCCCGACATTTTTTTTTTTGCCCAATATTTTTCTTATGCGTTTATTACCCTTTTTCTTTTTTTTCTTTGCTTTTCTAAACTCCCCCTTTTCTCGTTTTACCCTGGTGCAGCAGGGAAGAAATTATTTTTTTGCCAAAAGGTAGGCCCGATTTCCCCCAACCCCCGTGCCATCATTGCACTCGTTTCTATTAACTATAGAATACAATTTATCACTCTTATTCACAAAAACTCTCTAAAGTAGTCCACCCCCTATCCCCTTCCCTTACCTCAATCTGATTTTGCTAAAAAATCTGACTTAAAAGGGTAAATTTTCCCCAAAATTGCTTAGCTTTTTCCACTTAGGCAAAGGGAAAGAAAGTCCCATTATTAAATCCAAATTCGTTCTGATTTTGCTTTTATTCATAGTGAAAAACATTTTTTTGACTGGGTTGTGTAAAAGGGTTTTCTAGTTTTCCGGGCCTTTTCTCCCTGCGTGGCCCTGAGCACAGAACTTTTTTAGCTTTTTTTTCTGACAGATTTTGCGCTCTGTAGCCTTGTGTTTCCCGCGGGAAAAACCCCCCCACGCTTATGTCCCGAACAGGTTCAGCTAGGACTAAAAAAAAAAAACTTAAAAAGACAGTCACTGTGTAGAAAAAAGCCCCTAGCCCGAGCAGGGTTGGGAAACCTGAAGCGGGCATTGGAAAGTAAGATCCCTTCCCCAAAAGTCAGAAGGAAAACCCCTTAAAATTCTCCATAAACTGAAACCCATTTCTCCCTCATTTCAAACTGCGCCAGTTTTTCTTTTTTTTAGAAAAGGTCTACCTAATTATTCTTTCCCCTTTTTTTTTCCAAACCCCCTCTTTTTTTAAAAAGTAAACCTCCACAAATCCCCAGCACATAAACAGATACCCGGCTTAAACCCCCTTTAAAACATACACAAAATTTTCAAAGCAAGCCCCCTTTACCCTTTTAATTCCCCCCAAAATTGTAAAAGGGCCCTTTAAACAAATCGCACACCCCCTTTTTTTGCTACTCCAGTTTCTGATTTTGTCTCATATTTAGGCGACATGGGATGAATCCGGGAAAGTCGGGGGCAAACCCTTTTCCCCCGGGTTTTTTCCGGGGAAATCGGTGCCCCGAATTTTTTCGGCCCCCGGGGCGCCATACAAACCTATGTAAAGTCCGCCGCGCCTCGCAGTGTTTTTAGGCCAGTGCGGGGGCCCGCGCCCATGATTCGCCGCCCGAGGTATGCACTCATACATGCGGGAAAAGTCCGCCGTGCCCCCGGGCCCGTGTGGGGGGAGCAATGCGGGGCTTGGCGCAGTGCGGCGCTGCCCCCTAAGTTTCGCCGTTCGAGGAGGTGCCTTTATACATGGGGGGGAAAAATTTCCCCGCGCCCCCAGTGTGGGGGCTCATTTCGGGGACATGGGCCCATGCGGGGACATGGGGGCATGCGGGACTGGGGCCCCCCCATTATTCCGATGCGAGAAAAGGGTGGGAGAACAGCGAGAAATTTATTTTAAAAAAGGGCCGTGGAGTTTAATAAAAAAAACGCCCTTTTTTAAAGGCGAAAACATTCCCCAGAAAAAAGCTCAAACCTCAAAAATAAAAAATATAAAAAAAAAAAAAATCATTTCCAAAAAAACTAGAACGGGGCCCATATCAAGAATTCGGAAATTTGGGAAAAATTGGGCCCGGGAAAACAAATAATTCAAAAATTTTGAAAGGGGTATTCCCCATCGGTTTGGCAAAAAACCCCCAAACAAATAGGGGCGACAGTGAAAAACCCCTTAAAACCCATGGAGAACTATTGACCAATCAGAAACAAAGGCGGGAAAAGTTCAAAATACAGGGAAAAAAGCAGAAAAGGCTGAAATTGGGTGAGCCAAAGGGGGCTTTGGGGTATTCGGCCCAAACAAAAAGGAAACACAGGACCCAAAAATAACCTATGGGAAGTTTAAACCCAAACAAAATCAAAGGGGCAGTTCAAAATACAGTTAAAAAAAGCAAAAAAAGCGGGTTTTCTGAGCTAGCGGGGGGTTTGGCCCATCCCAGCCCAAACAGAGCGCGACTACTTTTCCCATTGGGATTAAGGAGAGATGGGGGAATTTCAATCCTTGCCCACCCCCGTGCGGCCCTGGAGTTGAATAAAAAAAAATTTTTATTAAAATGTAAAAAATTTCGAAAAAGGCTGAAACCTTTCTAAAAAATAAACATTTAAAACCCTAACAACGCT
>JAODAL010086157.1:0-10344 GCA_025379985.1 Phyllomedusa bahiana
CAAAAAACTAACAACTGAAATTAAATTTTTCCCATGGACCTACCTTCCCCCAAGGGGTTTCGGAAATCCTCTCCTGTTACTTTGGTATGCCTCAAACTGAGGACAATGCTAGCCATACCAACATCATAAACATGATATCCAAACTTTTACCGCTAATGTGACATTTAAAAGGATTGTCTCACTACAAGGATTACTGCTTTTTATGTTAAAGATCTTGCAAAAACAAGTTACTTTGCAATATGTGTCCAATAACAGTGTACTACCTATTCTTAGATATCCCCTCTGCACCAGCTCCTCAGGTCGCTATAGCTACAGACCTGTTCAATCTCTCGTGATAGGCTATGGCTACAGACCTGGCTTCTACTGTAGCCTGGTAGAAGCCAGTAAACACGCCCCTGAATTCAAAATGAAACCAAGAAAACAGATGTAGTGAGACAACCCCTTTAAGTGAAGTCTTGCAAGAAACTGAATGGCTAATTGGAAGGGTATGTTCACACGGCCGATTTGGACGCAGTTTATGGCGCTGTTCTGGTGCATTTTCCGCGCCCAAAACGCCTAAAAAAAAAAATCTCCCTCAGTTCATTTTCATTGATTCCAGCGCTGAAAAAGAAGTGACGTGGCAATTTTTGAAGTCTTTTCCATGAGTAAAATGCCTACAAAATGCTTCAAAAACTCATCCACAAGTGTGGCACCTTTTTGGATGTGGGTCTGCGGGCAAAAAAAAGGCACTAGCACTGTATTTCAATATCAAAGTGAAAAACGCGCAGGAAACCTCATCAAATCCTCATCTGAAAACTGCTGCATATGATGCACTTTAAGACGAGGATTGAAGCGGAGCAGAATGCCGAAAAATCAACATCCCAATCATTATAGCATAATTTTTGCAGTACAAATAATGCGGCCATAAAGTGGTGAGCTCTGAGGAACTAAGCTGTGAACTTCAATCAGATTGTCTAGCTTGTGCTGTGGTCACTGCATGTGGAAAAATAACACCAGCTAAATAAGGAGGTCAATGGCCACCAGATAAAGATGACACCACACCCGCGGCGGACAGAGGCCACCTGATTTGGCCTATGTGATTGGCAACATTGGACGCAACGTTAAAATGCACCCAAAGTCATCAGGATATGAGAAAGCTGGGATGTGGGTGTAATGCTAAACAGCATATGGTTATTTTTAGTAAAGATTTCTTCCCCAAGACCCAAAACCTCCCTAGCACCTCCTGCTGCTCTAAAATAGAAATTTAACCCATGCTTACCTCTTCTATCAATGCCGTTCTAGATCTCCAGTGTCCTCCCTGGTCCTTCACTGATGACATCACGTTCGTGGGTCACATGATGCAGCAGCCAATCACAGACCTGGGTGGTCACAAGCATGTGACTGCTGACGCCAGAGATTGGTTGCAGCATCATGTGATCCATGAACGTGACGTCATCAGTGAGGGACCGGGAGGACACTGGAGTTCTGGGGCGATGCTGGAACGGTGGTTATAATAGAAGTATGGGTTAATTATCTATTTTAGCACAGTGAAACGTGGTAGGGAGGTTTGTCTTGGAAAACCCCTCTAAGTTTTGCAAGAAGCGATCATCAGGGAGACTCCCTGAAAAGGGGGAGTCCTCCCGGGATCCCTGAAGAGTGGGTAAATCTCTTGCTATGATAGGTTTCATGTCAGATAGTGAGAAAAAACATGCAGATGTGTCTTTTTATAAAGTGTATGAAAACTTCTGGTTTCAACTGTATAAAACTTGTCCTATAAATATAATAATTGTAATGAGGTGGATGAGGACCTACTAAAAAGTAAATCAGACATATACTATAGCACAGCCCCAGTGTAGCTATACATTAAAATTGGCCTTTTCTCACATATTTGTGGGACAGAATTGCTATATTCTGCACTGTATACACTAGTGCAGCTTATGTGTCTGAAAAGGGGCCAGTCACAAGTTGACAATGTTTGGTCGGTTTTAGTCTAAGCCTATATGGCAGCTAAAGCACTTTATACATCTGAGGACTTTTTACTGGCTGTGGGTTGCTCTTAAAGTAGTGGTGGTGCCAGGGTAAAGCATCATGAGATGCCGCCCTGACATCACTTGGTGCAGAGGGACCACATTGTAGCTCAGCTCTGAAGGAAAGCTGAATAATGTGCTGTTACCCAACGTCCAGTAAAGCTGAAGGATACCACAACCCTTATCAGCTTTCCTCCAAAGCTGATACACAGATGTGACGAGGGGGTGTTGCTTTGTGCAAAACAGGGCGTGTCACGTAAAACAGGGGGTGTGGCCCATTCAAACCATCAAGGCGGCCTGCTGCATTTCAAAATCTCCCTGAAGGCCACGTCTAAAAGTTGGTAAGTATGACTAAAACGCACATATTACAGGACACTTAAGACTGTGAGAAATCACTCCCAACAGCACTGTGAATTATCAGAGCATCTTAAAGGGGTTGTCTCACTACAAATAATAGCTTTCAAAATGTAGGGAACAGTAAATGAAGACATTTTTCAAATATATTGCGCTGTTCATCTTTTTTTTGTTAAGTAGCTACAAATAATTTTATCACCTTCTGAGCTCTGTCTGGTTTCCTAACTGACCGACCTGTGTACTCCTTCTCCCCTGCTGTTTGTTCTATCCGATAGCAGGGAGTGATGTCATCACACAGGTCCAGGCTGGCAGTGTGAGAGTTTGTTTTGTTATCAGATCTTTCAGACAAAAAACTAATTACTCTACTGTTTACATTAGCTCCGATGCTTCTCAGGACCTCAGAGAAGGTAATTTATTTAATCTAGACTGATAAACAGAGAAGTCTGAATACACCGAGCTCATATGCCAATTACAGACAGCTTGACCAGGAAGTGACAGAGCAATGCAGCATTATTTCATTCATGCATCCTATGAAACTTTGAGATGAGACAACCCCTTTATGAGATCGACAAGACTGAATAAAATGTGACAAAACAATTATAAGCGCTTATTCTTTTCTAAACACGGCATTAAGTTTCTGGATGTGTCATCTGTCCTCAGCGTATCTGCGATGTGCATAGGATTTGTGCATTGAAACACCTATTCCTGATGGCACAGACGCCAAATCGCTCCCTCGGCTGCGAATACGATTCATCTAAAAGCAATTACGTGGAAAAATAGCAAAAGGAGATTGGGCAATTTGTTATTGATAATTGTCATTCCCACCTGGCACAATTTTTGTGATCTGAATTTCTTGATAATTGTTTCATCTAAAGGACTCTCTATGATTTGGAAATACTGTACATTTTTGCCCCAGGCACAAAAGAGGAAGGCCTCGCTGCATGCACAATGACATTTCAAAGAAAAGCTCAAGCTCCTAATCACGGAGACTCGCTGACGCCGAGAAAGTTGTTACTCAGCGAGAAAAAACTATAATGAATGCAAATCGTCTAAGTGCAAGTCATCCGAATGCACATACTTGTGGTAATACTACGAGGGGTGGACCTCTACAAAAGCGGAAATCTATTACACACAAATATCAGTAAAAAAATAGACCTTGTACAGATAAATCACACCCAATACAAAGAATCCAGGCGTAAGAGAAGGGTTATTACATGTTAATGCATAGGAAATTTTGATTAAATTTGTCCAAATTTGTCCAATTTTGCAAAAAATGGACTAAAATCTTATAGGGTACTTCCAAGGTTGCTGGTGTTCATCTCTTAGGCCATATTCACACGGCTTAAATGCGGGACGTATTTCGCTCCGCAATTACGCCATGTGTACGGGGGCGGCACGGGAACGGGGCGGGGGGGCCGGCAGGTCGCCAGCCCCATAGACCTGCATTATCCACGGCACGTATACGCCGAGAAGTATCATGTCACTATCTCCCCCCCCGCTCCCCCGTATTGTGCAGCGGGGAGAAGAGACGTAATCCATAGTGGATTACTGTGGATTACCGTAATGACCGGGACGTATTTCAACCCGTAATTCGCGCAGTACGGCTACGACTGAAATACGTCCCAAAAAAAGCCGTGTGAACATGGCCTTATACTAGGCCACAGAAAACCCAGCCAGAAGATCAGGTTATATAATAACCAACAGTATACAAAAACAAATCTGCAACCAGCTAAGTGACAAAACATTGCATAGTGCACGGATCGCGCTCCAAGCCCGACAGAAACCACAATGCAAAATATATTTAGGTGATCCACAAATTCATAAAATCGAATAAGCTTTAATTCAAAATTACATTAAATAAAGTTAGAAATACCGTGATGGCACAAATAGATCTGGTGCAAAAAAGCGCGTTGGCAATGAAGGCGAGACATCTTCTTGCGCGTTTCGAGCACTCAAGGTGCTCTTAGTCATAGCATATGAACGTATCCTTTTAACATGAATTTTTTTTTTTATTGATTTTCTCTTATAGATGGTACAGAAGGGAAAATGAACGTATCCTTAAAGGATAGCATAGCATGTGACTAAGAGCACCTTGAGTGCTCGAAACGCGTAAGCAGATGTCTCACCTTCATTGCCAACACACTTTTTTGCATCAGATCTAGTTGTGTCATTACGGTATTTCCACCTTTTTTAATGGAATTTTGAATGAAAGTTTATTCGATTTTATTAATTTGTTGACCTTTGCGCTCGATCATCATCTATATATTTTTTGTATATAATAACCAAGCCTATTCTGCAAAGCAAATAGGGGTTGATACATGATGCTTGCAAGCTGGCCTAGTAAATAAGAGGCCCACTCTCAGCTTAAAAGCAGTTTTAGCCTATGATCAACTATGTTGGACAGGGGCCCTTGTGCTGGGCTCTCCTCCGATGGAATTGCTTTAGCAACCATACTGCCCAATACACCAGCTAAATCTTTCACCAGGATATTTACATTTTTGATGGGAAAATGGGAAAGACAATGGAATTATCCTTTAAGGATACGTTCACACGGGTTAAATATCCGTGGATTAGGATTCTGCAACAAAACCTTTGCAGAAAGTGAAAATGATGTTTTTCCATTGTATTTAATGACAACCCAGTCTATAGTTCATTCGACAGATTTCTAAATCCATGTTTGGTAGAAAAACAAAAGTTGTGAGAAGTCCGTTCTTGATTTAGGATCTGCACCACTTAGCATGGACATGGATTAGTCCCATTAAATTTGGCTAAATCCACATTTAAAATTGCTGTAAAATCTGCAGCAAAAAAAATTCACAGGAATTTCTCAGGTGTCTACCATGGATTCAATATTTTTGGGGCATTGTATACTAAGATCTCAAATTGTTTGTAATTTGAACGCATGTGTGTTTTCACAGGTGAAATTACAACATTTTTTGGGGTGCTCAGATTAGCAATAGCTACATGATTTAGAAATGTAAAGGGGTTGTCTCATCTCAAAGTTTCATAGGATGCATGAATAAAATAACTGTCACTTCCTGGTCAAGCTGTCTGTAATTGGCATATGAGCTCAGTGTATTCAGACTTCTCTGTTTATCAGTCTAGATTAAATAAATTACCTTCTCTGAGGTCCGGAGAAGCTTCTGAGCTAATGTAAACAGTAGAGTAATTACTGTTTTTTGTCTGAAAGATCAGATAACACACAAGCTTTCACACTGCTGGCCCCAACCTGTGTAATGACTTCACTCCCTGTTATCAGATAGAAGAAATAGCAGGGGATAAAGAGTACATAGGTCGGTCACTTGGGAAGCCAGGCAGAGCTCAGAAGGTGATAAAATCACTTGTAGCTCCTTAACAAAAAAAGATGAACAAAGCAATATATTTGGAAAACGTCTTCATTTAATGTTCCCTACATTTTGAAAGCTAATCTTTGTAGCGAGACAACCCCTTTAATGCCATACCACTCATTTTTACCTCCTTTATCATTGAAGCCAAACTTAACTTTAAGTTTTTTGGTTGTTACATTACCTTGACTAAAGTGAAAACTACTACAGATAGGAAGTCGTCTTGCTACCCACCTGTAAGGCTGTCCGGTCGTGGTGGAACCATTCTTTCATAAATGTCAAATGGCTGATGACCATATTGATCAATGTCATGCAAGTTCCTCTGTAACGTCCCCATGTGCTGTGGAACTGCGGTCATCCCAGCTCGTTTTGGAGAGGAGGAGGATCCTACCGGAGCTTGGGACAAGGTGCCAACTCGATTTTGTGTATCAGATAAAGTTAGTGGGGAGCCAACTCTAACTGAAGTACCTAGTGTTTGGTAAGTTGAGGTCATGCCATTAGGGTTGGAGTTTTGCCTGGAAGTGAGTGAACCGATCCTTCGAACGCCTGTTGGAGAGTTAGCCCTCCGTACTGTGTAAGGAGAAGCCGCTCTCTGAGAAGGCAACGTCGTAGAAGAGTAGGTGGTTGAAGCTGGAAGCGGTCGCGAATCTGTGATGGATGGGGAGCCATAGCCGCTTCCAAGTGAAGTTCTCAAGGACCCTCTAGATGGAGATACTCCAGATCCGATGACATAAGAAGGGGACTGTGATCTTGAGGGAACGGAGCTAACACGTCGGACTGCCCGGTTGGCTGCCATAGCATTTGATGGTTGCTACATTAAAAATAAGCAAAAAAACAAAAATCACAGTCAATGGTACAATTGTAAATGGAACCATAAAAGCTGAAAATTATGTTCATGTTTTAATGAGACAAATGCGGCATAACATAATTACTAGTTGACTTTCATTTTGATTGAGAACTTGGTTTCAGCTTTTCATGGCGCTATTCATTTCATGATTCGCCAATCTGAATGTTAGTATCTAGTCGTAAAGTATAAACGCTGTGGTTAATGTGAAAGTAAGTCTCTCCGGGTTAACATATGGCCCCACAAACTAATCACTGTCATACATTATAAGTAAGAGATTTCACTCTCCAAAAGTCAACAAAATAAATTCTTGCCTGAAACGCCATCATCATTAATGGTTAAATTCCCAGAAATAATAGATTTTGAAGTAAGAATAAAATTATCATCAAAAAAGGAAGAACAGAGAACATGACATGCTCAAGCTCTGGAATACAGACCCCCTGGAGCCATGACCAGCAGCATTCGATGGTCTTCTGCTCTGGTGAACCTACATTGACCTAATACCAAAGAAAATCATTAAAGGGGTTGTCTCATGTAGACGGCTCCTGTTCACATGCCATACTAAAGGGGTTCCCTGCTTGGGATGCATGCATGCATTAAAGGGGTTGTCTCACTACAAGGATTGCTTTATGTTAAAGATCTTGAAAAAAAAACAAGTCACTTTGCAATGTGTGTCCATTAACTATGTCTTACCTTTCCCTAAACCCCCCTCTTGTAGGGCTGCATAGCCCCCGATCGCTAAGCTCGACCTGTTCAATGTTTTCTGATAAGCTGCCACACTGGTTGTAAGTACAACCGGCTTCTACTGCAGCCTGTAAAAGCCGTAAAAAATGCCCCTGAATTCAAATAAAACAAGAAAACAGGACTGAGGAAAAGATGTATAAATTTAGTGAGACAACCCTTTAATGTTTTAGCCATAATTATGTTTCATTGCTGGTAATATGTTTTTCCTCGTAGCCCCCAAATTTCTTTTTAAGTTAACAGTTGATCAGAATAGTGGTGGTGAGGGGTTGTGATAAGAGAAATTGGACTGATAAGGGATCAATTGGCTTTTAATTTAGAGATGGTGTCTCGAAGACCAAATCTGTTCGTTTTTACTTTTAAAGGGGTGTTCCCACCATAGACTTTCATGGCATATCGATAACATATGTCATCAAAGCCTGATAGGTGCAGGTCCCACCTCTGGGACAGCAACACTTTAAAAAGGGCCCCCCGGAAAATTTTTGACCGAAACGGAGAGTAGCAGCCAGTAGCGCTTGTGCAGGACTCTCTGTTCTGTTCTATGGAATACCAAATACATCTACAGCTGGACATGGCGCTGGGTGAGTTCCATAAACAAAGGAGAGTCCCGCATAAGCGATCAGCCTCCCATTCAAGCCAAAAAATTTTCAAAGGGTTTTTGTCCCAAGATATGTCCGGGTCCCAAAGGGGGACTACCCGGGTTTGATGCGAAAACCATTCAATGCCACTAAAGTCCTATTGGAACACCCCTTTAAAAGGACCCATGCATTCACTTAAAGGACAGTCAGATTTTGATGGTTGCTATGTAATAGTATATTTCCTCTACAGACCCGGCTTCTGGCTGTTGGCGAGAGGGTTTGGAGGTTAGGGGTAGAGATGTCGGCTGTGGTCGGGTTTAGTTTGTTTTTTGAAGGTGTTTGTCAAAAAAAAAAGCCAATTCATTTGCACTATAAAGAAGGCTGTCCTCTTGGGAATCCCCCTGGTGAACCCAAACTATCATACATTACATGGATAGCCATTCCCTCATGTATACCATGCCTATCATGTGCCATATTAAAGGGGTTGTCTCACTACATTGATTCATCAAACCTCATCCGTTTTTTGGGTTTCTTTTTAAATTTCCCAGGGCGTTTTTTAAATGGCTTCTACTATGCATAGAAGCCAGGTTTTAGCTATACAACCAGGCTGGACCCTATCGGGAGAATAAAAAAGGGTCTGTACTATAGCGCCTGGGGGCTATGCAGCCCATACAAGAGGGGATATCTAGGAATAGTTTGGGACATGTTAAGGGGCATATAGTGAAAAGTGATTTTTTTTTGCAAGATCTTAAAACAAAAAAGAAACCCTTTGTATGAGACAACCCCTTTAAGGGATCTTCCTGCCTGGGACACATGCATGCCTTAAATGTGCAACCATACATTTTTTTAAAAAGTTGCTAATACTATATCTCCCCCTGCAGACCTGGTTCCTCTCCAGATAATAACTGATTGCATGAGGGAGGAGGGTTGGTGATTAAAAAAGTTAGGTGGCAAAGGCTTCCATTGTAAAAGTGTTTGTGTTTAAAAAAATTATTATTTTTTTTTTTAAAAACAACCTTCTTAAGCAACATTTTAGAAAATCAGTCTTGAGGATCGGTTCACAGCAGGTAAATGCTATGTATCCAATGTAAACAAGTCTGAAAGACTTTGATGAGCCATTTCCCTGAGCTAAACACAACTGAGAAGAAGGGAAATACATTCAAGCCAATACAACAAAATGCTGAAAATATAATAAGACGACGCTTGTGTTATCTTACGCAATTCCAGCAGGATGATGAATCATATCTTTACAGGAAATGTAATGAGCAAAACCATAACAGTGAATTTTTTTTTCCTGCATTACATCTCATCACCATTCAAAAACGAATGCAGGGAATATATACATAGACAGAAAGAAACTTACTAAGGTAATAACAGCAAATAATAAAAAAAAAAAAAATTCCCGGGACAAGTTGGGGCCTTCAGCCCTTGCGGACCTCACCAGGTGGTTACCCGAGGATCCGGAGAATGAGTGTTGTTGGCGAAGTTCAGGTTTACCCACATTGTGGTTGTGGAAAGTCCCAGCCTCCTGGTAGCCGCTGTCAGAGTAGGAGTTCATCTGCGTCGAGCTTCTCGAGTTGCCCAATGATCCTGAAAATCAAATTGGCAAAATTAAGGTGTTAAAGAAAAAAAAACAAAAAAAAACAGAATGGCCAGTGATGTATCTGAAAGTTATTCTAGCGGTAAGAAATGAGAAAAACACAACAGACCCTCACTTTCATGAAGTGACGTCTGCTCCGGGGAATACATGGTCACTGGTTCTGGGTCAGGTCTGATGAGGAAGTGGTTGGGATGAGTAGAGTCAGAGAGTCTCTGCTTTGGGGGACCTCCGGATGATGCATCTAAAAGCAAAAGTAAAACCATCAACATGTGACTCGTAATCTGTCAACATTACAGAAAAGGGAAATACCGCTTCAACAACGATGAAAGAAGTTAAAGGGAACCTGTCACGCTGAAGACTCCATCTAAACTGCAGAAGTCTATAGAGAAAGAGGGAAAGAGCAATTATAGACAGGGTGGGAGTCGGGGGTCGGGGTCGGAGGCTATTTTTGAGGGGAAAAAGTGTCTAAAAGGACCGACTCCGAAATCCCAAAAAAATAAATTTGTTTTTCCCCTTAGTTCGATGCAAAGCAAGAGGAATTGGGTCCGGGGGAGTCTATGCTCCCAATTTCAGCCCACACATGAGGGGGTAATTGATGACATGGAGCGGCAAAGCCTGCCCAGGGATGAAGATTCTCCCCCCGGGCAAACAGATTTCAGGAAAATTTTTTACCCGCTTTCAAAGAAGTAAAAGATTAACCTCATCAAAACTGACTTGGGTGAGGCAATTCCTTATACCCCACATTGTTAGGATGTTGCCCCTTGGTCACCCTTTCCCCCCCAACCAAGTTAGTGTAGAAGGCCCTTATCCCAGCCTGGAAATAATGAGAAGATTGAGGGCTTTTATGCAGGATCTGATGGAGGCAATACTTTTTTCA
>JAODAL010086158.1:0-10343 GCA_025379985.1 Phyllomedusa bahiana
GTAACAGTAGCAAGAGCTCCACACAGTACCCATTTGTTGCCTCTATAAACCCTGCATCTCAGCTGTACATTCTGCACATTTGAGTATCTCTATTTTGGGATTTACCACAAGGCTGTAAAAAGAGGAGAAATACCAAGAAAAAAAAAATCAAAGGTGTCCTCCACAACTTATCAACATAACTATAGCAATTCAAGACAGACTTCCTCTCAGCTTTATTTGAACTTCTCCATTGTTGCTATTGAATTTATCTTAGTCTCTGACATAATGGGAGGTACGTCTAAGAAAAAGCCAAACCAGCTAAACTTAGAGTTTTTCGCTAATTTTTCTCAAAATTCTTCCACTTCTCCATCCCTGACCCCCTTATCTAAAGCTTAGTGGACTTTGCTACTCTGGATTTAACAGCGGATGAAATGTTGATGGTCTCTTCTCGCCATCAATTATTTACGTCCTTCTGTGCCTCACTTCAGTTGGACTTCAAGAATTAGAGGGGTCCCAGAATCTGTCAGACTGGAACACTTCAACACTTTCCTCACAGATTTAATGGCGCTGTTCCCATCTCAATGCACCACAGGAGACCTCATAATCAACAGGATCCATTGTATTCCAAAGCCAAAAAACTCATCACAAATATCCAGGGACATACCCAGAAATTTTCCATATAAAGGAGGTTTCCTGAGAACCCTAAGGAAAACTATTGATATTCCAGAGAGGTTCCATTCTCTTTCCATCTTTTCAGACTTATCCGCTATTACTGCGCTGCGGCGTAAAGAGTTGGCTTCCTACTCAAAAATCCTCAGAGAAAGGGAAGTCCCCCTACAGGTAGGTTTTTCTTCTAAACAGGTTATCACCAAGGTTGACTCCCAGTTAATCTGTTCCTCTTCAGAAATGGCTTGTAACCTATTGCCCGCCTCAAATTCAATTTATTTGCGGAAGAAGCTGTCTAGGCTAGAGATGATCACTCCATTGTAGTTGGACAAAGCTGCTAGACCTAGGAGACATGCAGTGGACTGAGTTCCTTCATATCCTTTTCTATTTAAGGTTATGCCTGAGTTATATATGGGGAAGGTTCTGGGAGTGTTCATTATCTTTGTCGCTCCTAAGATAGGATTTGCTCCCTTTCTTTCCTTATTATGAATTTTGTCATGGACAATGGTCATAATGTTTTTAACTGTTTGTTTTTCCCTCTTTGTTTCCATGCGACTCTCCTATTATTTTCTTGTTGTCAAGTGTCAGTTAAAATATTGTCTTACAATGTAAATGGGGTTATTTGGGAGTTAAATGATTATTTATAGACATTTAAATAGCATTTTATTTATATTGAAAAGTAAAGATATTCCACTACCTTCTGTGTTTCTTTTCTTTTGCCGTTTTATTATCAATCTTGAGATCCACTTTTTGCAGTGAAACTTCCTGCTTGTGGGAATCAGCAGTTCTCCTGCAGGTCTTTCCTTCAGCTCCCACACTACACTGCACTTACAATCTAGGACTTCCCTGCACCCGCCCTTTAATCCTGTTAGCACTGTTCAGCCCAGCCCTGTACTCCCTTACATTATCATTCTTAGACAGGTACGCCTCATGCCCCCTCTCTGTTCCATTTCACGTCCTGGTTGCCTGCAGCAGCTTGTGTATAGTACAGTGTACCAATCAGTACAACATGGTAAAAGAACATTCTTTCCTCATCCTATAATACATGTAACACATGTATACATATTTATAATTTAGTTTATATATTTATATGTATGTGTTGTACACCCAGCTTTCCTGTATACTGGATACCTTATCTAGCATCCAGGAAAGGTGGGCAATGTCACATCTTCCACAGCAATCAGTGTTTGATCATGGGAAAGCTGTGTGCCTGCTCTAGGGGATGTGGTATCATCCCTGCACCCAGTGATGTCAGGGCAGCATCTCATGATGCTTTACCCTGGCACCACTGCTATATAAAGAGCAGTTGGCAGACCTTTTTAGAAGTGCTGCTGGATAATCTCAGAGGTCTTATTTCACATTCAGTGAATCAAACAATGCAAGTCTTCTGCTTGCAGCTTCCAGCTCTATATTTGAATGATTACATTCCTATCAGCATCCCTATGTACATAGTGACTTATGAGGAGTGTTTCTGAGCTGAGCCTGGCTTCGAAGCACACCCACTGAGTGATGACTGCTGCTGGATCATCTCAAAAGTCCTATACATTCAGTCAACTAATGCAAGTCTTCTGACCAGGTGAAAAAGTTTATTTAGCAAATTTATCAAAAAGACATCTATCAGAAGAGGTAAAAACAGTACACAATAATGAAGGCACATAGACACTAGCAGTGATGAGTCACTATGTACACATAATTATCACTGTCTGTGTCCACATTAGCATATGACCCCTCCCCCTTCAGCTCTGTATTTGAATGATTACATTCCTGTCAGCACCTCTGTTTATATAGTGACTGATGAGTCACTAGAGGCAGAAACCTCTTTCTTTACTCAGGTCACTTCCACTGCAGGGGAGTGTTTCTGAGCTGAGTCTGACTTCGAAGCACATCCACTGAGTGATGACAAAACATCCATTGGGGCAGAAGTAAAACCATGTGATCATTGGACATCACATTGTTTGTAGGAAGGAGGGGAGAAGAGGGTTCTCTGCCTGGTCTTGCAAAGCTTAACAGGTAAATAATTTTTAATGAGCATCAATTACAAAGTTTAATAGAATTAAATTGTGAGCCCTATAGCAAATAAAAAAATATAGTCCCAGAGCGCCCCTTTCAAAAGGTCCTTTCTCAGGAGAGGGTTGGTTAAGCCTAAGTGGAATGTTCTCTTTGTACAACAGACACAGTTCCCATGTTAATAGGTTAAAACATTAACGTTTTCAATTTTCTTTCTTTTCATCTGCAACCACAAAGAGGGAAAGTATAGCTATTCTAATTAGAAACTTGAATGTCATTATTTCAAAATAAGTAGACAGATCCAAAGGCAAAGAGTCTGCTATCACTAAATTGCATCCAACTCTTTATGAGGAAGATCTCCATGGTATTTGGGGATATACACACCCTACTTAGATATATGGTTAAGTCAGCCATCAGATCTGCATTGACTTTTTTTCTAGTTGACAAAATAGTCCTGGATCAAGTTTGTGAGGCTAATATAGGTTATATTACTTGGTCAAACCATGCACCAGTAGACTTAACCATAAAAGTACTTTTGGTCCTCCTGTTTCACCTCTCTGGAGATTAAATCATCCTTCACCCTATGCTCTTTGTTGGTCCCTTTTGAAGTGTGGGTCACCCAGATAATTAGTAAGGGATGGATTTTTATAGAGAAAATTACCTTTCTTTACATGCTTTAAGATTTTGGAACCCTCATTTAAACTTTCTTTTTTTAGTATGAAGCTGGTCCGTAGCTATCTTCTCCTCCATGAAATTGTCCAAATGTCCAAAATTCACTTAACACCTTACTCCCGCAGCCAGTTTTCACCTGCCTGACAGAGCTCCATTTTTGAAATGTGACATGTCACTTTATGTGGGAATAACTTTTTGATAATTGTACCTATCCATGTGATTCAGAGCTTTTCTTGTGACATATTCTGCTTTAAGTTAGTAACAAATTTAGTTCCATACAATCCTTGTTTATTTGTGAAAAACATCAAAATGTGAAAATTTTGAAAAATTTGCCATTATCAAAGTTCAAAAATTTCTACGTGTAGCAGTTATTTCATACAAAATAGTTTATAACAAACGTATAGCAAATGTATACTGTATGTTCTCATTGTTTTTTAAATCTTTTCATTTTTTTATAACATTAGGGGGCTTAGAAATCTAATACCCTAATAGTTTAATAGTTAAATTTTTCACGTTTAAAAGGAAATTTGCTCCTGGACTAGTCCAGTTCTGACATGGCTTTGAGGGGCCTGCTTTTTAATACCCCCATATATGACTCCATCTAAGACACTACACCCATTTAAGTATTCAAAACAGAATTTATAAAGTTTATTAACCCTCTAGGTGTTTCACAGAAGGTAAAATTTCAAATATAAACTGGTTCTATGCTGTGATTGTGCAGTCCAACTTGTGACAACACACGATGTCCGGGACGTACCCAGTGTTGGACTGGAGTACCTGGGGCCCACCAGAGAAACTTACTCTTGGGGCCTGCTCGTCAGCTATATGTAGAAGTAATTATCATGCTCACGTTCAAGGTATCCATCATGGTATCATGAGGAAAGGCACTGTGACATAGTTGTCCCATCCCCATAGGGGTTATTTGTTCAAACTTAGGGCCACATGTATGAATCCCGCCGGGTCGGGGCGCACCTTTCCGCTAGTTTTTCGGCGGAATCTGTGCCTGATTTATGTCGGGGCCGGGGCGCGCTCATACATACAATGTAAAGTCCGCCGCGCCTGGCCAGTGTGTTAGGCGCAGTGCGGGACTGAGGCGCAGTGCGGCGCTGCGCCTATGATTCGCCGCCGGAGGTAGCGCACTCATACATGCGGGGAAAACTCAGCCGCGCCTCGCCAGTGTGTGTGGGGCACAGTGCGGGGACATGGGCGCAGTGCGGGACTTAGGTGCCGTGCGGGGCTGCGCCGAAAAACAGTTCCGATGCGAGACAGGCTGGAACAGCGAGAAATCATTCCAGATGTCGGTGTGGAGTATGAATCAAAAATCGCCTTTATAAAGGCGTTCAACATTCTCAGGAAAAGAGCTGAAACCTAAAAAATAAAAAATACATAAAACAAAATCACTTTCCAATATCCTAATTCAAGAATTCGGATATTGGAAATTGCCAGGAAATACCGCAATTCAAAATCCGAAAGCTCTTCTGATTGGTCGGCATAAACCGGCCAATCAGAATAGGAGCGACAGTGAACCATTGGAACCTATGGGGAAGTTTAGACCAATCAGAATCCACGGCAGGATAGTTCAAAATACAGTAAAAATGCTGAAAAGCGCTGATTGGTTAAGCTACCGGGGACTTGTCTATCCCAGCCAATCAGAGCGCGAGCTACTTCTCCCATTATAGTCTATGGAGAGATGGGCGCTATGAAATCTCGGCGCTCAGCGCCGTGCGGCATGAAGTATTAATAATAAAATATATATTTTTATTAAGTGTAAAACATTCTCAGATAAAGAGCAGAACCCTTCTTTACAAATAAAGCAGTTAAAAACCCAAACAACGCGTTTGTCGCCGAGACCGGCGCTACATAGGGAATTGCAATAGAGAGAATTGCCGGGAAATACACTAATTCAAATTGTTTAAGCTATTCTCATTGGTCGGCACAAGCCAGCCAATCAGAATAGGAGCGACAATGTCCCATTATATCCTATGGAGAAGAATTGACCAATCAGAATAGGAGCGACAATGTCCCATTATATCCTATGGAGAAGAATTGACCAATCAGAATAGGAGCGACAATGTCCCATTATAACCTATGGAGAAGAATTGACCAATCAGAATAGGAGCGACAATGTCCCATTATATCCTATGAGAATAATTACCAACTCATATTTACAGATGGGGCGAATTAATCTAACGAAGTGGAATTTCGTTAGAATTTCAGAAAACTTCGGTTTCGGACGAAGTCCGAACTTTGGTGGTTACTTTCGGGTGAAAGAAGTGTGCTTTTGATTGATAAAATGGCAGCGAGACACATGGCGCATACATGTGAGCAAAGCCACTCTGGGGAGGAAGAAAGTGCATAGCCTGCAATGACATGTGCAGCGATGAAGCCAATCATAGACCGGCGGGATTCTGTGACGTCACCGCACTGATAAAAATACATAGCGCGCCGCTGGGAGCTCACACCTCCTCTCACCTGTACTGATAGGGAAGGTGCTTCTGCGTGATAGCGCTTTTCTGAGAACTGATTTTTATACAGCGATTTCAGTGGGGGTGTCTCAGCTTGTCTCGAGACTGATTCTCTGAAGTTCTAGTTTCTGATTTTTTGGGTCATTGGATCTGGAAATCCAGTGATGCGACCACTGCAGCTTCCATATACAATCAAGTATCAAGTGGATCAAAGCCAGTTCCTGTTGTATCATTTAAAGCAACAGCGTTATTACAATACAAATACACTTCATTTTTGGCTGCTGATTCTATTGCGCAATTTACATCCAGGGTTAATTAAGCGTTGTTTTTGCTGTGTCTGACAAAAATAAACCGTCTTTTTCCAAACGCCAAATATATATATATTTTTTGGTAGCACTAATTCACAAGCAAAGGCTAGATTACAACTGTATCTCTTGTTAGTGTGGCGTAGAAAACACCAATTGTAACACGCTAACTAGTATTGTGCGGCTCAAATCTATTCGCAATCTTTACATACCAGGGGTTTAATTAAGCGTTGTTTTTGCTGCTGTTCTGACCAAATAACCGTCTTTTTCAACGCCAAATATCATATATATTTTTTGGTAGCCTAATTCACAAGCAAAGGCTAATTAACAACTGTATCTCTTGTTGTGTGGCCGTAGAAAACACGCAATTGTAACACACGCTCAAAAGCTACTAGTTTGTGCGGCTCAATTCATTAGGCGCAATTTTACATCCAGGTGTTTAATTAAGCGTTGTTTTGCTGGTGTTCAGACAAAAATAAACGTCTTTTTCAACGCCAAATATATAGACTTTTTTTTTTTGGTAGCCTAATGTCACAAGCAAAGGGGCTAATTACAAACTGTATACTCTATGTTGTGTGGCGTAGAAAAAACACGGCAATGTAACACGCTACTAGTTTGAGCGGCTCATTCTTGGCGCAATTAACAATCCAGTGGATAATTACAGCGTGTTTTCTGGTTCTGACAAAAATAAACCGCCCTTTTTCTACGCCAAATATATATATAATTTTTTTGGGGTAGCCTAAATTCACAAGCAAAAGCTAATTACAACTGTATCTCTTGTTGTGTCGTAGAAAACACGCAATTGGTAACACCTACTAGTTTGTTGCGGACTCAATTCTATTGCGAAATTTACATCCAGGGACTTAATTAAGCGTTGTTTTTGCTGCTGTGCTGACAAAAATAAACCGTCTTTTTCACAACGCCAAAGTATATATATATTTTTTGGTAGCCTAATTCAAAGCAAAGGCTAATTACAACTGTACTCTTGTTGTGAGCTTAGAAAACACGCAATTGTAACACGCTACAAAGTCTACTATTTTGGCTTGCTACAATCCTGTTGCGCAATTTACATCCAGGGGTTAAATTTAACGTTTTTTGCTGGTGTGCTGACAAAAATAAACCGCTATTTCAACGCCAAAATTATATATATATTATTTTTTTTTTTTTTTTGGTAGCCTAATTCACAAGCAAAGGCTAATTACAAAAACTGTATCTCTTGTTGTGTGGTCGTAGAAAACACCAATGAAACCCGCTACTAGTTTTGTGCGGCTCAATTCAAATTGCGCAATTTTACATCCATGGGGTTAATTACGCGTTTTGTTTGCTGCTGTGCTGACATAAAATAAAACCGTCTTTTTCAACGCCAAATATATATATTTTTTTGTAAGCCTAATTCACAAAGCAAAGGCTAATTACAACTGTAACTCTTGTTGTGTGGTCGTAGAAAACACGCAATTGTAACACGCTACAAAAACTACTATTTGTGCGGCTCAATTCTTTGGCGCATTTACATACCAGGGTTAATTAAAGCGTTGTTTTTTGCTGTGTGCTGACAAAAATAAACCGTCCCTTTTTCAACGCCAATATATATATTTTTTTTTTTGGTAGCCCTAATTCACAAGCAAAGCTAATTACAACAGTGTCTGTACATTTATAACAAACAGTTAAATGTCAGACAGTAGAGGTGGCAGGCACTGCAACTGCGAGTGGCAGTGGCACAAACATTTTCTGAAACGGGCCCAGGTCGCAGCACCAGCAAGTGGACGGTAGCAGCAGGGTCACACGGTGAGGCCACTAACTGCCACTGATCATCTATCTCAGTGTGTTGTTCAGCAACCCAAGGGTTCTTGATTTGTTGACTAGAGTCCTTCCTCTTCCACCCATATGACATCCAGACAACCCAGCCAAGAGTCGTGGGAAACTCCAGACACAACACTATTAGTTGGCATGGCCCCGGAGCGGGTCAGCGCCCTCACCTGTCCTCAGCCCGCCTCTGTCCCGATCCCAGGTTTCCCTCAGCCAGGGATCTACTATGTGGTCTGGGCTCAGCGCCAACTATATAGCGAGGATGAACAATTTGAGGAGGGCAGTCAGCAGCTACGTGGCAGCGAATAAAGGGGGCAATATCCCCAGCATCTTGCAGTAAGTGTCGGCAACAGTTATAGAAGTGGAGAAGTGCATGGAGGGTCATGTGTGAGAGGTCAGCCTCGGCTTACCAAGACCGTGATGAGGACAGTAGTGGACGATGGAAACACAAATAGATGATGATGTAAAAAAAAAAAATCCGACCCGCAACTGGGAGCGGTGAAGCAAGGCGTCATCATCGTCAGGAGAAGAGGGGCTGTCAGCTTGCGCGTCAGGCAGCGCGCAGCAGCAAGTGGGTTGTGTGGCCGTGAGTCAGCAGGTAGCAGCAGTGTGAGGTCGGTAGCCAAGCGGCCACGGGTAGAAAACCGCTTCGTGCAGGTCCAAGACAGTATCGGCACAGGGCCCACGAGGCAGCGGCGGCAATAGTCCACTCAGTGGCGGAGCGTTGGCGGTAAAATCACTACTCGGCTGTGTGCAGTACATATTGCTAAGACATCCGGAGTAGCCGAATATGGGTATATGTAGAACTGTGGTCGAGAAAGTGAAGCGTGGCCAGGAGCTAACGTTGGCACACGGCCCCTGCGTCAACACATGCAGCGTCACATCCGGTGGCCTGGGAGAAACGTGGCTCAGGATGTGTGTCCATCCAGCCGCTGCAGCAGCAGCAGCGGCCAAGAGGCACTCATGCCATTTTCAGCCATGTCAAGGCTCCACCACCTCTGCAAAAGGCAGCTGATTGTTCTCTTTTACATCCTCTCGCTCCCGGTCCAAGATGCTCCTGCTCCTCGCTACTCATGGCGCCACAGTCGTAATCAGAGAGGCTAATTGTAAAGAGACAACAGTAATGCGTCCAACCATCCTAAGAGGTGCAGCAGCTGACCGTAGCTCCGTCCAATTTGTTGTACTCGCTGTCCCCTCCCATTCCAAAATGTGGACTCCTGCTCCATTAGGAGAACTAAATGGCTTTTGTGCCGAGCCGAATGGAGAGTTTCCAAGCCGTAATTTCTTTCCCAAAAAGGGCAGTACCAGCACTTCAATAAATATGTAGAAAGAAAGTGGTCAGTCCTTGAGCTTATCGTTTGTTCCAAGGAACACGCAGCGCGGACGTCTGGAGCTGTAACTACGGTCAGGGCAGTACATGTCCTTTACGGCCCACTGGGTGAATGTGCTTCCTGCCCAGGCACACCAACAACTTGGACAGGAGACGCCGCTTTCTCCTCCACGTTGTCAAACTGCTGCTCCTGCGCCAATGTCCGCCTCCTCCTCCTCCACCACCACCACCATCTCAGCCTCCACAAGTACTGCTCCATCATACCACATGTGTAGGGCACAGCGGTGTCACGCAGTTCTACACCTAGCTTGCCTCGGCGAACGAAGTCACACAGGGGAGGAACTGCTCCGCGTCATGCAGCAAGAAATCGATGTGTGGCTTTCTCCGCGCCAACTGCAAATCGGAACCATGGTGACGGACAATGGGAGGAACATGGTGTCCGCGCTGCACCGAGGAGGGATGGTCCATGCGCCCTGCATGGCGCACGTGTTCAATCTGTTGTAAAAAGGTTCCTGAAGTCTTCCACCGATCTTCAGAACATTCTGAAAATGGCCAGGAAACTGTGCATGCACTTTATCCATTCGTACAAAGCCAGGAACACCCTCCTCAGAGTTTGCAGCGGCAGAACGGCCCTCCCCCAACACGCTCTGATATGCATGTTTCCACCCGCTGGAATTCCAGCCTGCACATGTTGGACCGACTGTATGAACAGAGAAAGGCCATTAACGATTGTTTGATGATCCAGGCAGACAGAAGTACTCCCCTGTGTAAATTTGATGTCAGCCAGTGGCAGCTCATGCGTGACACCTGCCGTTTGTTGAGGCCATTCGAGGAGGCCACGTTTTTTGTCAGTCGCCAGGACAACGGATGAATAACGTCATTCCACTGCTTCATGTCCTGAACAGATGCTGAAAAATCTGTCTGGGCAGGGGACTGGAGATGTGGCGACTACATCTCGTGGCCACATGATCCGTGGGACTGAAATGAGGAGAGGAGAGAGGAGGACATTGGAGCAGAAGCATTGTCTGGTGAAATGAGTGGATTTTCTACCCAGGTGACAAGAGAGGAGGAGCAGGAGCACTGGAGGAGGTGGATGGAGATGAGAAGACAGGC
>JAODAL010086159.1:0-10343 GCA_025379985.1 Phyllomedusa bahiana
AGTTTTTGTAGGGGGAAAAGTAAAAAATTCTTTTTTCAAAGGGAGGAAAAAAAAAAATTTTTCCAAATATTTTTATGACCTCTGCAAAGGGGGTTAACGATTAAGATCGGCCTAAAAAGCGAGTATCAATGCTGTACAACCATTTTAACCTCTCTATTACCCAACAGATTTTGGAAACATGGGCACAATTAAGGAAGTAAATCACAAAAATTTACTAATTTTTCCGGCCCGGGAAAAAAGGAAAATTTTGCCACTCACTTCTTTTCCAAAACCCCCCCCCTTCAATGACCCGAAGGGCAGCATTTTTTGAATTATCTGACATCCAAACCTCAAAATAAGGACAAAAGATGAATATACCATGTGATTTTCACCCTAGTTAAAATCTACCTCCTATGGTTTTTGGGCAACGGATCATCCCCCCAAAAGGGGGGCCCCACCAGAAACTAAAACCCAACCCACGAAACCCGAAATCCCCCCTAAAAAGGGGGCCCAATCTTCATTTCCCATGTATAATTTGTAAAAGGGAAAAGAAAAAATTATGCACAATGTAACTACCACCAAGCAAAAATCCACAAGGTAAGCAATTACACGTATATACCCCAACCAAAAATCCTAAACTTTCCCCCCCCTTTCAAAATGGGACATTTTTCCCCAAAAAGGGGTTCCTCGGGGGAAACAGTAAAAAACACTTTTTGGGGTGTATTCAACCAAACAACCACAATGTGCACCCTGTGGACACAAGGGGGCAAAGGAGCCAGGGTCCCTGGGTAATAGAGGTTAACAATTTTAATATTTAATTAAAGGTTATTTTACCGGGTAGAAATACTAATCTTGATTTTCCACATAACAGGCCACATAGCATTTCAAAGATAGAGTATTAAAGGGGTTGTCCACTACATTTTTCTCCTTTTTTTGGGGTTTCATTTTGAATTGGGGGGTGTGTTTACTGCTTCTCTGGGTGCATAAAGCCGGGTCTTCTATAGCACCACACGGGCACCTATAGGAGAGATAAAACAGATCGTGCTATATGATCGGGGAGTATGCAGCCCATACAAGGGGGATATCTCAAAAAGGGTAGGCACTGAAAAAGAACCATATTCAAAGGACTTGTTTTTGAAAATCTTTAACAAAAAACCATTCCTTGTAGTAAACAACCCCTTACGACCCGGGCTATGCATTTTCTCTCTTCTCCCCATCCCGCTGCCTTCGCCTTTATGCTCCTTTTTCCTCCCGTTCTTAAAACAAATTAAAAAACCGAACTCTCATCTTTCCCCCTCCCACTCCCCCCCTCCCCTATCCTCTACATGAAAAAGGCCCCACCCCCCCACCACTCCACAATCCGCTGCTTTGGGAAAACCCTTTGATCCTCTCTACCCTTTCAAACCACACTCCAAACCCTCCCCTGTGCCCCTCCACCGAAAAATTTTTTTCACGACCCGCCCATTCCTCAATTTGACACAAACAAAAACGCTAGTCCACGCCTCGTCATCTCCCGCCTGATCGCACATCATTCCTGGCCTCCTGTCTGCACTCTCGCTCCCCTTCAACCATCCTCAACTCTGCTGCCCGTCTTACCCCTCCCCCCGCTACCCCTCTGCCTCTCCCCTCGCCCAATCCTTTCACTGGGGCTCCCTATTGCCCACGAATCCATTCAAGTTACTGTCCCGACCTCCCAAAGTCCCCAAACCTTCCTCTCCATAAATTCCCCCTAATCCCCAAAACCTCCCCCCTCCCCAAATCTCCGCCCCCTCACAGGCCCTTTCTCCTTCTCTCCTTTTTCACCTTCACACAACCATCTCCAAACTTCACTCGTGCTTCATCCATTCGGGCCCTTAACCAACAATCAGCTCTCCCCAAATTTCACCGTTTCAAAAGCAACCTGAAAACCCACCTTCAGGGTGCCTATAACCTCCTCCCCCCCACCACTACACCGGCCCGCAAACCCTGTCCCCCCACACCTTCTGTCTCTCCCCCCCTCCTTTTAGATTGAAACCCTCACGGCAGGGGCCTTTTCTTTCTGCATCGGTACATTTATTTTTCGCACCATTTATTTTTTCAAAAAATTACTATGTATGTAACCCTCCTGAATGTACAGCCCCTGGAATCAATGGGGCTCTAAAAAAATTTTAAACATCCCTAGATCCCCAACTCTAAAGCAATTCGCCGATCTCGCGGGTGGGCCCCTTATTACAGCTGACATCCCGCAGCGTCGGCCCCCCCCCCACACTCCAGGGAGGGGGGGGGGTTAACCCCTTAATTTTTGCGACCCTTTCCAATAACTAAAAATCAAAGGGGAAACCTTCCCCCTTCTCGGGGTTCTGTGTGCTGCGACACACCCCGGGGGATAGAATGCCTTCCTGGTTTGTCTGTACGTCCCCCCCCATGCCCCGTGCCCTGTGGATACAGGGGGTTGTTTGAATGAGGCTGGAATAAACCAAAAAACAAATCCCGGGGTTAATTTACAGGGGAAAAAAAAAACAGCTTTTAAAAACAGGAAATCTGCTGAAAATTTGGACCTATACCAAAACAGAAAAGCACAAATTAGCACAGAAATCATCACAGGGAGAACTGTTTATGTTTTTTGTTTGCTGGACAACCTCTTTAAATGTTTTATCCTTTCTTCCCTGTTTGGTAAATGCTCTAGTATTTTGGGGAGCACTTATACCCCCCCTCCTTTTCTTCAAAAATTTTTTATTAGGGGTACAAAGTACATTAAAAAAAGTTACAAGTTATGAACATTTTGCAAATTGTCACAATTTTTCCCACATTTGGGAAATAATAAAACCCCTGCATACCCCGCATTACCAATTTTCATTATACAAAATTTAAAAAAACCAAACACTTTAAAAAACTTTCCACCCCCATACGCGGTCTCAACCTTTCCGGAGGATAAATATAAAATTTTCGGCTAAAATCACCACAAACTACTAGTTATAGGTACATTCAGGTGCATTGGACTTAAAGGTCTATAGCCCAGCTATCTCACTAGCTCTCGAATGACAAAAAAAAAAAAAAAAAACAAAAGTCACAGAACAAAAGGGCTGTTAAAACATTAGCTCAGACAAAAAAAAAACACATACCAACAAGTGCTCCTTTCCCGGGGCCCCCCCCCCCCCCCCAACCCCTTTTGGTTACGATCTTCAGTGGCTCCCTAACGGTACCAAAATTTTTTCCCTTTTTCTGCGGGCCGGCATTTTTGTTGCCAAACAAATTTTAGAGCAATCCTGTTTCCCATCCTCTGGATATACCAAAATTTCCGATCCCAAAATTTGGGGCCTCGCCAATCAATATTTTGCTCTTTAAAACCATGGGTAAAGCTAAAACATTCTTTAGGCTTCTTGTATTCTCGTGGAGCAGGGGGATAAAACTGCCCCAAATTTGAAAAATTTTTGGACATGAGTCCCCTTTCCTGCCGAGGCCTTCACCCAATCCATTTCAGATTAAGACAAATTTCCCAAGAACATTTTAAAAAGGAGGCGCTAAACTCATTATCCATTTTTTTCAAGATGTTTTGACCCTCCGCTGAGACATATAAATAATTTCCTGTTTCCCCGGGTTCACATGGGGTCATCGGGATCTACAGGCCGAATATGGCCCATAAGGTTGTTTGGGACATGTTAATCAAGGCGCCCTTGTAAATGTCATCACTGGGTCCAAAAATTTTGATCACCGGCAGCTCCACAACAAGGGAAGAATCCCCCCCAAAGCACCACATGGGAAGCCTTTTGCTCTCAAAAATGCCCATGCGGTATCCCCAACCCGGGGGTAATTACCCCTGGGGGACAACTGAGGACATCCCCGTACCTACTTGAGGGTAAAATTTGTGACTTTTGGGTAAACGTTTCAAGTAGCTGTAACCCCAACGGGGGTCATCTCCCCCATTTCGAAAGTCCCATATTTACCTAATTCCAGGGGTGTTGAAAACTTTTAATAGTGGTAATCACCCCCCTTTCATTGTTTTTCGGACAAAGCCTACTGTTAAAGGGATCCCATTCTCTCCCGAAGTGTGGAAAACACGTGGGGTACTGCGGGCACATAAAAGGGGAAAAAGGGAACCCCTGCCCCGGGGAATTTATTTCTATTTCCTAAAATTGAAACCCTATGCTTTTTGCATCAAAACATAAAACCGATGGGATTCCCCCTTTTCTCCTCCCTGTAGAATCCCATTGGAGTTCCCTTCTGAAATCGGTTTTACCTATAATGTACGAAGCATAGAGGCAGGGGATGTACCCAAGGTGTCCTCAACTTCTGCCACCCCGCCATTTTTTAAAATACGAGGATTGGCTTAACTGTTCTGGGATTTGATGCGGGGCAGAGCAAAAAATTTGCTATGAGATTTTCCCAAGACGATTTTTTCCATCGGAGTCTTTTATACAAGTATTTTGCAACCAATCTGCTGCCATCAATCGGGCCGGCCACATTGTATGCCGAATGTTCAAAATTAATACCCCCTTTTCCTTGGCTCTGCAAAATTATTAGGGGAATCCGAGCCTTTTACCGCCCCAGAAAAATGGGCAGAAGAGCGAATCATGCATCCTCCTTACCCTATATAAAGGGGAAGGGGTTTGTAGGAGATACAGTACTTGGTTTCCACCAATTTACCAAGTTTCCCCACCCACAAGGACAACGGTAGTTCCTCCAGCATGTACCCTTTTTCCACGGGTTATATAGGGTGTAATGTTATTTTTGTAAAAGGTAGGGAACCTGAATTAAACCCCCCAAAATAGGGTATTTTGGCTGCCCCAATTAAAGGGGTAAATTTGGGGCCCACGTATTTTTCGGGGGGTCCCCTGACATCATGCATTCTTTTTTTTTTTCCATTTTAACATAATACCCTAAAGGGGAGCCCATCTCCTGCAGCCCCCGCAGCACCCCCGCATTTTGTGTCGCGGTTTTTCAAATTACACACATCGTCCGAAAAGGCCACTATATCCAAGAGGGGGAATCACCAAATCCCCATGGCCAAACTGGGTTTTGGGAAACAATAGGGGATAAAGCGAGATCAAAGAGCAAGGGAGATTGTGGACAACCTTTCTATCCCCCCCAAACAATTTCATGGGGGGGGATAGTAATCCATTTTTTGAAGAGTAGGGGGACGACCTTTCCCGGGATGCAAGAAATGAAATTTCTAAAAACGGGGCCGAAATTTTTTTCTTAAAAAAGGTCAACAGGAAGGGCCACGAAACCTTGTCAAATGCCTTTTGGGCATTAGGCTTAAAGCACCAAGACGCCCCGAAGAAGGTCCCGGGGCCCTTTCACCGCGCCCCCCCACCGTCCAAAAATTTTCTTAACGCTTGACCCCCCTTCAAACCCCTCGGGCCGTGTCTTTTGGGAGAAAGTCTGGAGCAGTCCCAAGTTTTTGGTTAGAAGTTTAAAAACAACTTATAACCTTTTGGGGCGAAAATTTTTTAACCTATGGATCCTTGCCCGGTTTGGGAAAGTCGTGCACGATTCCAAAAATACTCCTTTCCCCCTATCCCTATTTCATTATAAGCCAACCAATTTGGCGTCACTTAAACCCATAAGTTTTATAAAAATTCCAGCCTACCATCCCCCCGGTGATTTTTTATAGGCAGGATGCTATGGCCTTCCTCACCTCCTTTTTCCGTGATTGGGGCTATCCAAAAAGGCCTGCTTTTCACCCCAAACCCGGAAGGATGCAGCATCCGGGAATGAATTTATCGCCCCTGCAGGGGGGTGTTCTATGAGATCTTCAAAAAAATCCACGAAAAACCTTGAATATTTGGGGCCCGGTATTGTGTCGCAGCGGTCGGGTCCTCAAGACTACACGGTTTTTTTTTGGCTTGTTTTTCCCAAACCCAAAATTGCCCACATCCGACTATCTCTTTCGCCCCCCAAAAGTATTATTCGGGTTAACTTAACCAACCAATTACCTGATTGTACAAAAGAGTCCGGGACTGTTTTGGTTCTTTGAGACCATTTCTGGGGCTCCGAGGAGGGGTCCCAATTCCCTTTGTCTAACACAGTTTGTCGCAATTTTTCAAATTTGATTGAGCCTCTTTTCTTCTCCTCAACAAGTTAATGATATGGCCCCTCATTACCCCTTTGAAAGCCCCAAACAAAACTTCCCTATGTGCGCTAGATTTCATCCACGTATTAGTCCGGACTTGCATAAAGGACTTAAAGTCTTCAATTGCAGCAAATATCCCGGAATCGCCAAAATCTGTTTTTGGGCTTGTGTTTTGAGCGCAAAATCAGTAACGTACTGGGGCATGTCGAGAAGCAAGGGTATGGACCTTAGGTCCAAGCCCATCCCCCACATTTTCAGAGAAATAAAAAAATAATCTATTCTCGTAAAACTTTTATTACCGCGGAGTGTATGTGAACTTTTTTTGCCCCCTTTTTGGGGTGCGCCAGGATCACAAAGCGCATTGTCTCTCCCGGGGCTCAAAAATGTCCCTACCCAGGGGGGGTTCCCATTTTAAAGCCCATCTATCTAAGAAGGGCTTTAGTTTCGTTAAAAACCCCCCCCAAGTTACTTCTTGCGCCCTGGATGCAGAAAAAGTTTTCTTGAAAGAAATTTCTATTGGAAGATTAGGGCATATACATTTACAATGTGTATAGGACCCGTGCGATATTTTACAAATGTATCTGCCTCCTTCATCTTTTTCCTCTTCCTCTATTTAAAAATCCAACCCCCTTTTGAAAAAAAAGGCCACCCCTCTTTAATTTTGGGAAAAAAATTAACATGTGGCGGGCCCAACCAGGGGGACCGCAGCCCACCTTTTTTCCTTTTCCCCAGGGTTTCTTGCAGAAAAATTATATCACTTGAACCGTTTAAGATGCCGCTCACCTTTTTCCTTTTAATAGGGGTGTTAGTCCCCCACAATTTTCCCAATAATCACCTGATTGGCCCCTCTTCCGAATGACCACTCCTCTAGCCCTCCCACACCCTCAAGATTGAACTTTTAATTACCGATGCCCCCCCTTGTCCCACGACAACGGGCACATCTTCCTCTTTGTACCATCCGGGTCAGGAAGCCACAACCCTTTTTAGACCATCCCCGCCCGTAGGGCCAACCCGGAGAAAAGCAAAAACAATCGTACAAAAAGTAATAACAATAACATGTTAAAATTTGGGGCCCAAATTTGCCGTGAAACTTGACCAACTGCATCTTGTCAATAGCTGCACCAGCAACAATCATGGGCACTAGATCCAAAAAATTTTCCCTTTGTCCCCTAAATGGCTGACCTTTCTACTAAACCCCCTCAACGTGGAAATGGGGCCTACTTGAGCGGGGGCTTCAAAAAACCCGCCTTCCCCCCACCCACTTTTAAATTTGGGGGGGTACGGGGCGAAAACGTATCGCCGCCCGTGGAGATGCCTGCAACTGGGGGAACAGCTTTTCTTTTTTGGGCCACATTTGCAGAAAATCTTGTAAAAACAGGATTTTTAAAGCCCCCCCTATGATAAATTTTCACCCTCCTGTACGCCCTCAACACCTGCTCCTTAATTGCCCAAAAGAGGGATTTTGCTAACCCCGGGGGTGGTCCGCTTCCCTCCCCTTCCGCCCTGCGCCCAGCCTAGACTCTTTCAATGACATACTTTTCTGTGGGAACGTCGATATCTAAGGCTTTGGGGAAATTTATCTTGAGGAAGGTAATCAGGGGGTCACCGTATGGGTTTTGGAATCCCCACAAAGCGAAAATTATTCCCCTGCTCATTTTCCAGATCTTCGATCCGGTCTCTTAAAAACGCCCAGTTCCCCAGCCTGCGCAAGAATTGTTTCCACATTTAAGTGGTGACTTTACAAAGCCACCTGTTCCAACTCCACTATATTCTGCTATTACTGTAATCTTTTTAACACGAGTTAATCATAGTGTGTAGAGCCTCAAATCGTTTTTTCCACAGGCATCATCTTTTGGAACCCCTGGCAGGCGGCAAGGTTAAAGGGTCATTCCTTTTGGGGCGCTGTCGGCTAGATGGAGATCCTGGAAAAGGCTACCCCCTCTCCAAGGATGGACCTGGGGAAACAGGCTCTCCATCACGGCCCCTGGGGAGGCACTGAGCCAAAAACGGGGGCCCTTTTTTTTTTGGATTTTTTGGGGTCCTTTGACGGTTCGATGCCCTCCCCTGCTTTGGGGGGGCTGCACCGTGGGGGAAGACTTTTTTGGCGTGAAAACCCCTTTTTTATTGGCTTTTTTATAGATATTTGTCCACCCTCCGTACAGAGGGACGAAAAGAGGGAGATGTTACAAATTTTTTGGGGGAAAGGAAATGCTAAACACATATCAATAAATATCGGAACACTCGCTATCCTTTAAACGTGCCTACAGTTTGTCTCCCACAACACCTGCTAAAAAATTAGATTACCAAATCCCAAATCCACAGCACAGGAGGGTAACACCCCAGGCCAAGATAAATCACCATCCCAGGCCCCCCACTCCCTCAGGGCCAGAGCCCCTGGTCCCCTCCTCGAGCAGTGGGGGGGGGATTTAACCCCGCTGTCCCTATGCGTCGCTCCCTTCCTCGTCATCCAGAGCAGGGGAGATACAGGGCCCAGCAGCTCCTTCTTACACTCAGGGTTTCCCCCCCAACAATCCCTTTTGATTTAGGGTGTTGCAGACTTTTTTTCCTTAATCCTGCAAAGGGGTTTAGATTAGAGTTCAACCACAAAGCTGGTAATGAACAAAAGACTGTGTCAGCGTCCTGGGAAACCGTGCTTCCCGGGGGCGTGTTGGTATTAATTGGGCACTCAGCACAGGGTTTTCCCCTTTTTATGATATGCCACTCCAAGGGTGTCGCTCCCGGCAGGCGGGGCCTGGGCTGGGGGCCGCAAGCTGCTGTGATCCATCCCAATATCCAATGGCGGGTAAAATTTTCCCCCCCACACGGGGCCCGGTAAAGGGACACGAAAGACCCCGCAGGGTCCTCCTCTCTATAGGGGAACTCCAAAAGGTGCGGGGACCCACCCCCCCCACTGGAGGCGAACCCAACCCCCCCCGCGCCTCCCGGGTTAGCACCCGCCCTCCGTGTCCAAGCAGTTACCACTGCAGGCCCTCAAACCCAAAAGGGCCCACCGCGCACCACCCAGCCACGTGTCCCCCGCACCGCGGGGTGGAGAGTCCCCCCCGCATCTCTGCCTCCCCTCTCCCCCCCCCTGCCATACCTCTTCACCCCGCCCGGGTTCGGGGTCGGGGACCGCCGAGCCCCCCCCTCTTCAGGGGGTCTACCCGGCCCTGCCTTTTTAGCCGCCTCCTCTCAGAATGCCGCAGCTGTACCTCCTCGGCGCTCACCACTGCCGGCCACCTCCCAAACGCCGCCTCAGCCCCACAGGATACTGGGGACCGCCCCCTCCGTCCACTCTTTTGGGGCCGATCCCCCCGCTGTGTCCGGCCACACTTCTCCCGCGGAAATGCTGCAGCCTGGGCGTCAGAGTCTTTCAAGTCCCCCCTGTTTCCGGCTTGGCTGGGTTTTGTGGCAAGTTCTCGCCTCCCCTCCCAGGGGGGGTCCCCTACAGACCCTCAGCGCATTCACACCCGGGTTTTGGGCAAAAATCCAGCCCTCGACATCCGGGGGATAGGCCCCGCCGTCCTGGCCTTTTCTCCCCTCAGCTGAGCAATCAAAGTCCTTTCCAGGCTTGCGGTCGGATTTTTTTTCCCGAAAATGCTGATTTTAGGAAAGGAACAGGGCTCGAAAAATGCGGCCCAAACCCCTACCCCCCCGGGGTCCCACCTTTTCTTTTAAAATGAACATGGGTCAACTTGTTGTACATGGAAAAAATATTTTGTCAGCCCCCAATTGTCAAGTTCTCCCACTTAATAAGAAGAAGGCCTGTAATTACACATAGGCGACCCAACTATAGAGACCAATGAAAAAAATCGCGAAACTCACATTTCTGATTTGGAAAGAATTTATTTGCAAAATATGGTGAAATAAGTAATTGGTCAAAACAAAATTCATCCAATATTTGCTTATATCCTTTTTTGGGAAGACAGAGGGCAAAAAAATTTTCTGCAGGGCCGTTCCTGTAAATTTTTACTCAGGGCGAGGTGAAGAAATTTCGCTCCCCCCCCCCCCCCTCCCCTAACAATGGGGCCCCCAGTGCATCACCATAAACCAAAATTACAAAAAGCTTTTCCCCAATGGCACATAAAACTACTAAACATAGTCCTACATTACCAAAAAACACCGCACACCAACCAAAACCAAGCACAAGACCCACATATCACCAACACACAGTGACCGAAAAATACCACCACAAGACCACATATCACCCCCATACAGTGACGAAAAACAAACTGACCATTACTGATATAAACCATTATACTACAACTAATATTACCGCCATCAGTGACCATACAAGGTGGAAAGGAAAAGC
>JAODAL010086160.1:0-10343 GCA_025379985.1 Phyllomedusa bahiana
TGCCTGGGGGCCCATATACTGCCTGCGGCCCCATATACTGCTTAGTGCCCCTATACACTGCCTGTGGCCCCATATACTGCCTGTGGCCCCATATATACCTGCCTTAGTACCCCTATTACTGCCTGTGGCCCCATATACCTGCCTCAGTGCCCCATATACCTGCCTGTGGCCCCATATAACTGCCTGTGGCCCCCAATACCAGCCTGTGGCCCCTATACCTGCTGTGGCCCTATGTTCCTGTCTGAGCCCCTATATACCTGCCTCAGTGCCCCTATATCTATATACCTGCTTGAGAGTGCCCCTATATTTATATACCTGCCTGAGAGTGACCCTATATCTATATACCTGCCTGACATTGACCCTATATCTATATACCTGCCTGACATTGACCCTATATCTATATACCTGCCTAAGTGACCCTATATTTATATACCTGCCTAATTGAGGGGACCTATACACCAACCTAACTGAGGGGACTTATATACCTATAAGTAAGGAGTTGCTGGAAATGTGAGGATTCTAAGATATTTGTGTCCAAATCTGCAGGGACGAGTTGTGGCCGGGAGCAATCAGTATGAAGGTGTGAACCGGATGGAGAAGAAAAGGGAACGTGAACGACGCTGATCAGAAATGATGTTCGGTGAGTCACTAGATGTAACTGTAGTGTAATCACTTATATGTCTGCAGAGCGTCTACATACAACTAGTATCTACATACAACTAGTATCTACCACTATATGGTCACTGTATGGCGGTAATATATGTAATCAGAGCCTGTATACAGCTGATAGTCACATGTGGGGGTTGCGTTTGGTCAGGGTCTGGCAGGATTATTTGGTCCTTTGTAGTAATAGTTTTGGGACTTGGTTTTGTAGGAGTTTTTTTAGTAACAATCATTTGTCTGGTTGATTTGCTCCATGTATCGGTGGATGTTTTGGTGATTGTTTAGGGGTATTACATTGTCATACGGAGGTGAGGGGTTTTGAAAAAGTAAATTTGTCATTGGTGATTTTCATTGTGCTGTGACTGCTGAGGCAGGTATATAGATATAGGGTCACTCTATGTGGAATATGCTGAAAATTAGTGACAGGAGCAGAAGGTTTTTCTCTGTAAAAACACATCATGCCGCAGTTCACAATGTGGCGTGAAAAATTTCGTGTGAACCCAGCCCTACTGAGCAAAACACAAAGGGCCCGTGCCCCGGATGTTTTAGGACCCTAGCAATGCCCCTGAATCTACTGTTGTATTTTTAAAGCGGATTCGGTATTAGAATGCGCAAATATCCGACTGTAAATCATCCCCATAGACCTCAATAGAAAATCCAAGCTGTAGTCTACACAGCTCAGATTTTCTGAATTTGGCTTTGAAATACGAAAACTGGTCAAAAACTTAGAACATGATCTACAATCTGCTATATTTAACTCGAAAACGGCGGATTATAGAACTGTTCAACTGAATGGCACGGCCGAAATCCGAATATTGAGGCAAAAAACGGGACAAAAAAGCGGGGTAAAAAAAAAAACCAAATGTAAAATACTGGTCGATGAGTATTTTGTCCTCTGCTGAGCACGTAGCCTTAGGAGGTATGGTTAAAGGAATTAAATCTGTTATGTCTAAAGGAGAAACATCTAAGGGAAGACATGATTCACTTGTAAGTTTATACATGGTCTTTATAAAATATAAGGTAAAAGCTGATTCATGAAAAATACCTTCAAAAGATAAAGGAGAGCTCCCTCTGTCTGGAGAAGAAAGGTCTATTTTCCAGAGTCAACAGGCCTTCTTTACCATAAGAACGGTTAATCTGCGGAACCGCCGCCCCAGGCGCTGGCTACAGCAGGAACAGCTGAGGGCTTTAGAAAAAGCTTAGAACATTACTGGCAACAAAATAATATAACCATTTATATAGACGTATTGAATTCTTGTTTTGAAGATTGATCTAGTCTGAACGCCACTCAGGATCAGGAAGGAAAGGTTTACTTTTAAGGGTATGTTCAGTACGCGCCGCAATAAACCGCGTTTTTCAGGAGCTCGTGCTGATCAGCGCGTACTCCCAAGGCGTGGGGGGGCCGGCCAGACGCCAGCCCATAGACATGCATCACTCGGGCTTTGAAATTGGCGGGGAATAAGTTGACATTGGCTTTTTCCCCCCGCGTGTCAATCCCTTTGTATTGTATGCGCGGGGGGACGAGGCGAATCCATAATTCTTTTAGAGCAAAGGTTTTACCAAATTGGGGGCACTTTTCACCCCATATCAAGCAATATGGGGCAAAAAGCCCCCAAAATTAAGCCGTGTGAACACCCCCAAGGGCAGTTTAGTTCATGTTTTATGAATTACGGTACTAACTAGTTTAAAAACATGGTCTCAGCATGGGGACCTTAAATTAAACCAGCCCGGGTTATCAAACCCGGGTGAATAGCGTTTATTGAAAAAGTAAAAACCTTTGAAAAAATGTTCCCAGCACTAATAAACTGTTGTCTGACAGAAAACTGTGTAGAAACAGCACGCACAAAGCAATACTTTAAGAAATGTAATAAAAGTTAAGTTTGGAACCCTCCATTGCCCCTGATATTTTCCTTTGCAAAAATTATTAGAAAAAAACCCAAACACAAAATATTTAAAAGGGGGTTTTTCCCCCAAAAAGGGCCCATTTCATCCCGGGTTTTGTCTTCCCTTCAGCTTTCAGTGTCCCCAAAAAGGGGGCATTATTCAGAAAATTTTGTTTGAAACCCATATCATGGACCCAACAAGCGGACAGCCCATCCTCGTATCCAAAAAAAGGGTCTGTTTATGAAAAAGAACTGTGAGTATCTACAATTACTGAGTGGATAGCATTTTTCCTTTTCACATTGGGGGCCTTATTTTAAAATTTCCCTCCCAGGAGCCCCCCTTTTGGTTTTTTTTTGTTTTAAAAGGAGTTTTATCTTTTTTAAATTTGTTGGTGCTTTTCACCCAAAATTCCGGGGTTTAAAATTTGAAACCGGGGGTCGTCTTTTCCCTTTTTAGAAGGCGTGCCTCCCCCAAAGGAAAGCGTGTCTCTCCTCCCTGAAGCCCTTTGTGACATCATTTTGGGTAAAGGCCAGTAAAGCAAAAAAGGATGTTGAAAGGACAGTATACAGTCCTGCTTTCATCTCTGTGTCGCAGACTTAGGTTTGGACCAAAAGCTCCTTGCTGGGTATAACAGTTATCCCTCACCCTTTAAACTGAAAAGAAAAGTGAGGGAGTGTAAAAGCCCCCCCTTTCCCCTTTTATTACCGGGCCAAAAATTTTTTGGTGAAATTTTTGGAGCAATGAAAACACTGCCCCCCTTTTTCCCTCCTCCCCCCCCTTTTTTAACCCCCTTTAAACCAATTTGTCGCCTCATACGGAAAATGTGGGTTTATTTTTTTCCCCAAAATTGCCTTAATTAGTAGGGTAAAGGGGCGTCTTGCGCGCTCACGGGGCCGGGGGGGCGCGAAAGGATCGCGGCTTAAAAACCAACGTTTTATTACCGGGCATCATGCCCCCTCCCCCAGGGCCGGGGGGGGACCCCGGGCCCGCGGGGGTTTAAACCCCCCGATGCCCCGCTACATCGTGGACGCGAAAACGAGCGGGTTGGGAAACGGGGGGAGCTTTGGCCCCGACCCCGGCGCAGTTAATGGGCTGAGTGCGCTACTGTTTTCCTAACCAGGACCCCGGAGGTTGGAATGACAGCATCCGGGTTTTTTTGGTGAGCACGATCCCCAAAAAGCATTGTGGGCGCGGGACTGCAGTTGCCATGGGAGCCCCCACATACGGGCATAATGTATTGTATCCTATTTTTTTAAACCCATCGGCCCGATCGTTAAATAAATTCCCCCCCGGGGGAAAATTTGTAAAAAGTGTGAAAAAGAAAAAAAAAAATTTGTAAAAAATTTAAAAAAAAAGCAAAAAAAATAAAATAAAAACACGAAACATTCCCCTTTTTTCCCCTTTACAAACGCCAATCCCCCCAAAAAAAAGATCAAAAAAAAAAGGGTCCCCGTTTTTGGAAATCGCCGCTGCAAAGAGCCCCCCCCTATAAACCCTGCAGGAAAAATTTAAACCGTAGGTGAACGCCGTAAAAAAACCCCCAAAAAAAAAAACAGTAACAGAATTGCGATTTTTTTCATCCCGCAACAAAAAATTTGGAGAAAAAAAATCATAAAAAACTCCATAAACCATAAAAAGTGGTGCCAAAAAAAAATCAGTTCACCCCGCAAAAAAAAAGCCCTTACACAGCTTGTATACAAAAATTTTTAAAAAATTTTCTGGCTATTAAAGATAGCGATGAAATAAAATTGTTTTACAAATAAAAACATTTTTTTTTAAAAAAAATTTTGTGTTTTTCAAAAAAAAAAATTTACTAAATGGGTATCACCGTAATCGCCCTTCCCCCCACAAATAAAACTAACTTGTCACGGATACTTCACGGGAAACTATTAAAAATAAAAAAAAAAACCACTGTGGGAAAAGCAGTATTTTCTTACCCCCCTTCCAAAAAACGGATAAAGCCCATCATAAAGTCTTGTCTCCCCAAAAATGTTCCAAAAAAAAAGTCAACTTTATCCCGGGAAAAAAAAAATCCCCATACAGCCCCCATAAAAAAGAAAAAAAAAAAAATTTTTGGCTCGACTTTCGGGGATTTTTAAAAAAAGTTTTTTTCCTTTTTTAAATAAAAGTGTTTTTTTTTTTGTTAAAAGCAGTAAAACAATTTAAAAAAAAATAAAATTTTTATCCCGTAAACGTATCAAAACCCGCTGATTTAAAAAAAAGCTTCATTTATTCCCCCACAGTGACCGCTGTAAAAAAATTTAAAAAAAAAAACACCTTAAACCCGGATTGCGTATTTTTAAACAAAATGCCCCAAAAAAAACCTTAATAAAAAAAGGTCAAAACAAACAAAATGCCCCCCGTAATGGGAACCCAAAAAAACATCAAAATAAACTCGTTTAAAAAAAAAGCCCACAAGCAGCTCCAAATGCAAAAAATTAAGAAAAATATGGGTCAGAATGAAAAAAAAACACAACCCTTTTTTTTAAAAATCGCTTATATTTGTTTAAAAATAATTTTAAAAAATAAAAAAAATAAAAAATTTTAACATGAAAATTTGTACCGAACCCCCCTATTTAAAATTATCCGTTTATTTATCCCCTATGGGGGATACTGTAAAAATTTAACCCAAAAAAAAAAGGCGGAACGCGTTTCCCCCCCCATTTTTCCCTGGCCCCCTGCTAAAAAAAAAAAAAAAATACAAACATTGGCCCAAAAAGCAAAATAAACCCAAAAAAAGAGGAAACTTCCTTTGGGAAAGGGTTTTACCTGTTTTTTATACTTTGGGGGCTTTGCAGATGCGACATGGCCCCCCCCAATATCTTTTGCTTCCCAAAAAACCCCAAAAAACACTCCCCCCCTTTTACCCCCCCGGGCCAAAGCCCCCAAAAAGCAGTTTCACCCACAAGCAGGGGTATTGCCGAACTTGGGAAAAAAATTTCGTAACACAATTTTGGGGCTTTTTTCCCAAAAATTTCCCTTTTAAAAAATTTAAAAAAATTTTAGCTAAAAATTTCAGATTAATGGAAAAAAAAATTTTTTTTTTTTATTTTTTAAGGGTGAACCTAAAAAAAAATTTTTTTAAACGCCAGGGGTCGATATATCACGCACCCCGGATATACCCTAAAGGGGAGTAGTTTTTCCCAAAATGGGGTTTTTTTTTAGGGGGTTTATTAAGTTTTTTTAACCCTTTGGGTGTCCCCCAAACCCGAAATGGCCCCTAATAAAATGGTAAAGAAAATGAGGGCCCCGAGTCCAGTAGGTGCTCCTCCTAATTTTGGGGCTTGTGGTTGAGCCAAATAATGCCTAGGGCTACAAAAGGCAAATCTCGAAAACGGCCAAAATCTGGGGAAACAATTTTAATTTGCATTTCCCGATACATTTACCGTTAAACTTGTTTAATAATGTAAAAAAACTGAAAATCTGCCCAAAAAAAAATGAAAAAATTTTAAATTTAAATTCCAAATTTGCTTTAATTCCTGGGAAACATTAATGGGGTTTTTAAAAAAATTCCCAAATGCGGTTTTTAAAACTTTTAAAGGGGTTAAAATTTCTTTTGATGGGGGTCATTTATTGGGGGGATTAAAACAGGTCAATCAAAGTCACGTTAGAACGGGGCTTTGGGCCCTAAAAAAAAGATATTGCAAATTTTCTTTAAAAAAGTGAAAATTTTCTACTAAATTTTTTAAGCCCCCTAATGTCGTAAAAAAAAAAAAAGAAGAAAAATTTTTAAAAAAAGAAGCCCAAAAACAGCAAAGGGATAGGTAGATGTAGTTATAAAATATTTTTTCGGGGGAAAAAACTATCTGTCTTTTTTTTTTCCCCCCCCTTTTGATTGGGTTTTTCTATAAAAAGGGAAATAGGAATTTGACAAAAGTTGTTTTGACTAAAAATTTTTTAGATTCGAAACACTTTAACAAAAACCAAGTTCAGGTTTTCATTGTTTTTTTTCCGTGGGGGTTCCCGTCTAAATGTCTTTTTTATACTTAAATAAATTGTTACTTTTTTTTTCCAAAAAAAGGCTGCCCTTTGATCTTCCCTTTTTTAGGTGGTTCAATATATGTTTTTTCCCTTTTAAATATCCCGTCTTACATGCAAAAAATTTTTTAAGTTTTGGGGAAATTTGGGAAATTTTTCCCCAAATTTTTTTTACGGGTAATTTGGGTATTTTTCACAAATAAACCAAAATTTTTTGGACCCCAAAAAATCTTACTTCTTTAAAACACAAAGTGTCAGGAAAAAAACAATCTCTGAATTCCCATGGATAGGTTTTAAAATGTCCAAAAAAATATTCTCACAAAAATGACACATGACAATTTAAAAAAATGGGGCTCTGTCAGGGAAAGGGCCCAAAAATGGCTCCGGGGGTTTAAAGGGGGGTTAAAAAGGCAGGGAAAACCAAAAATATGTTTTTAAAAAAGGGGGAACTGTGACTTAAAAAACCCGGTAATTGCCCAGATCATTCACTCAAGAAAATTTTTTTAAAGATTTTTCAGTGGGGAGACCCCTTTGGTTTTTACTATCGGTTTTAAAAGGCAAGGGGAGGGGAAAACACAGTGTGGGAGGAGCGTGGGCCCAGGGGGGTTTTGGGGGGGGGGGGTGGGTTTTCCCCCTGGGGGCGTTTTCCCATTTAGGCGAATTAAAAGTTTAGCCACCAATCCCGGCCCGGGGGCGGGTTTTAGGGGGGGCGGGATCCCGGGAAGGGGCCCTGTCCCCACCAGCAGCAGGGAAAAACAGAATCAGATTTAAAAAAAAACCCTTTTTAGACCCCAAATGGGCCCGAGGTAATGAAACCAATTACAAAAGTGCTTATTTTTACAAATTCCCCCCTAATTTTGAGACATGACCCTTTTTAGCGATAAAAAACCCCTTTAATTTCACATCCTGATTGAGGTTTCTTTTTTTTAAATTTTTACTAATTACTAAGGGAAATGCAGAGGACAGGGGTAAAAAAACAGCAAATTTGGGGTTTAAAAATTTTTCTCAGCAGTGAGTGGTGTGATTACTAAGCGAGAATAGACTGACTTTCTGTCCCGGAGGTTTAATCTTTAGCATTTTGGCCAGAACTTTAGGCTCCTTGGGCGAAACCCCTGGAGATGAGCCGTTTCACTATGGATCACTAAGGAAAAAACTAAAAAAAAAAAGGGGCCCGAAAATTTTTTTTAAAAAATGAATGGTGAAAAAGTTTATTTCTTAATTTTTCCCAAAACTTCCCACATCAATTTTACTGGGAAAAACCTTTTTAAAAGGACCCAGTATACAAAAATTTAAACCCATTGAAACTAAAAAAATACAAAAGTAAAAACCCTTTAAATTAAAATAATTGAATATTTTCACTAGGGTTTTCCCCCGTAAATTTAAAAAATGGGCCCAAAAAAGTAATGTTTATAGTTTATTGCCAAGGGGTAAACCAAAAAGTTTGGAATTTAGTTTTTTGGTCGGCATTTCAGTTCCAAAAACTAGAAAGTTAAATGGGGGTTTAAAATAAGGGCGCATGTATGAAACTTGGCGCCTCCAACCATTCTAAAAACAATATAGAGGAACGTTAAATACAACATTTTGTATGAAAGAGTGCCCATGCGCCAAAATTTTCCCGCCGTGGTTTTGGGTTTTTTGTGGCGCATTTTCCCCCCTTATTGGGCATTCAAATGGGTCTTTTCCTATGCAGGCTGCGTCAAATTTTTGGGTACGGGCTATTCAAAATCGTGGGGCGTTTATTTGGCTCAAAATATACCAGAGAACTGGCAAAGTCCCGTTCATGATGCGCCCTATTATTTTTTGAAGCGCAGATGTTTTGGACAGGCTTAACTATGAAAACCCCGGGGGGGGTAAAATTTTCCCCTTTTTAAGAAACCCAAAAAGAATACAGCACGAGAAAAAGAAATTGCATGATGGGAACTGAAATTGCTTCCAAAAAGGCTGTTGCTTTTGAAGCCATATTATTATCTAGGGTAAAGATGGAACATATAGGAAAAATCCCATAACAAAACCCAGTAAAATACATGTTTAGGATGTAAGTTACTTCTATAGTTTGTCCCTTTTGAAACCTCCCACAAAAAAAATTTTTAAAGTTTTTTATAAAAATGCCCACAACCCCTTTAAAGGGAATGTCGTCAAAAAATATCATTGTTTTCTCTTTTTTTTTAATTTTAAACATTTTTTTTAAAATTTTTTTTTTTTACATTTTCCAACCCATTTTTAAAATAAATATTTTTTTTAATTTTAAGCCCCGCTGTTTTCCCTTTGGCTACTAGGCCTAAAAACAGCCCGACACCCCTTTTTGAAAATGGATTTTAAAGCCCTTTAAACAGAAAAGCATTTTACACTAAAAGGGTTGCCCAAAAATTTGAATAAAAAACCCACGGGAAAACCAAACCACTCAAAATAGGAATATCAAAGTTTGTCCTCCCCCCCTCCCTGCACAGTGCCCTTTTCCCGGGGTCACACAGCAGGGCCCAGAAAAAAATTTCCCAATAAATCAAGGGGCCGATCCATGAAATTGGCCCCCTATTTTAAAGAAGTGCTGAAAAGGGCATTTTCCTAAATGCTTTAAAAAAGCCCTCGGGGGAAAATGGCTGCTCCCATAACCCTATACAGAAAACCCAAAATGAAAATTTAACAATTAAAAAAAAAAAATGGCTAAAAAGGGAAAAGGGTTGAAATCAGGGGCCCCTTTTTTATAAGAAAAAAAAAATTTTGGCAACAGTTTCCCTTTTAAAAGGGGGTTTTGCCAAGAAGTATTTTCGTTCCCTCTTACCGTCGGGAGAAAAGGGAAAAAAAACCAGCATGCTAAATTCACGGGGAGGGGAAGGAAGGGGGGCAGAGAGGTGGGGAAGCGGGGAGCGTCCTGCAATGTTCCTCAAAAAATTTAAAATTTAAACCCCAGTGGATTTCTTTACAGAAAGAAGCCCCCAAAACTGCCCCCTTTTCTCCCAGTCCCCCCCAAATTTTTTGTTCATGTTCCCTGCCCCACCCCAAAAAAAAATAAGAATTGCAAACACGCAAGGGGGCCAGAAATTTCCTGTCAGGTCCTTTCCGTGTCTTAAAAAACTTTTCGGAACTAAGGGGGAACTGAGCAATGCTGTAGCTCTCAGAGTTCTTTACTTTTTGTAACCCATATATTTAAAAAAGTGATTTAAATCCCATTTTTGGGGATCCCCCGTAACTTACATGTGGCCAAAAACCCCTTTTAAATTTCCCCTTTTCCATTAAAAACCAATTAGGTGATTCCCCGGTTTTTCCGGGGCTTTTCATTTGGGCCGGTGCCGAGGTTTAGAGCTCCGGGCCCAAATCGCCCTTACCGTGGGTCCCCCCCTGGACACCGGGACTTTTAAAAGGCACTTTTTAGTGCCACGGACACCAGACCCCTCCGGTTTTCCCGGGGGCGCTCTCCACGCCAGGGGGAAGCACCCGGGGGAGTAAAATTTTCCCCGGGCAGCCCGGGACGCCGCCCTTCCCCAAAAGATTGGGCGCCGGACCCACCGGGGCCCAAGAGGGGCGGGGGGGCCCCCGGAAAAAATCACGCAGCTTTAGCAGATCGGGGGACGCAGAAATCCGTTTTTTTTTTTTTCGGGCCCGCGACAGCAACAGCCAAAGGAGGGACTTTTAGGGGTAAAACCGGCACAGTAAAATTTTGTTAAAAAAATCCAAATCCCTCAGCAGCATGGCCATGACCTGGATCTCAGGGGGGTTAAATCCTGAAAACATAGGGTGGAAAAAGACTTTTTCCCAACCCGGGAAGTGTCCTGCAAAGGGCCCTGGCTATTAAAAGTGGGTAAGCTGCTTCCCCCGGGTAT
>JAODAL010086161.1:0-10343 GCA_025379985.1 Phyllomedusa bahiana
CCTGACAGGGACCAGCGCTTGTTACGTTTGGTCTGCTCCCTTATTTTAGCCGGGGTTTAGCACTTTGCTGTTTAGAGCTGATGGAAATCTCAAAATGGCTGCCACAGCCTTGGGGCCACTGTTAATGGTTGCCTCCTGGACCCTTTGCTGCTTAGGGCTAATGGCTGCCCCCTGGACCCTTTGCTGTGTAGGGCTTATTAGTGTCTCGTGTAGAGGGATGCCCCAGCATGTATCCCTGATGTACTACAGCCCTGCAGGGATGCGGTGTAAGCCGCCCTCTGTATCCTCTCCGGCGCAGCTCCGGTAGTTACAGTCCGGTTTGAGCGCTCCCCAGGACACTTTCTCCCGGCTCTGGGTCCCTCCGGCCACAAGCTGTGGACGTCCCGGTACCTGTGTAGCGCCTGAATCCTCGGCCGTGTTCGGGTCCGGCACTCCGACTCCTCCGCGTTTAGGCCCTGCTGTGCGCTGTTCCTCCGTGCTTGCAGCTAGGCCTGGAAAGCCCGGGAAATCAGCGCGCCTTGCTTCAAAGTCTGCCCGGGCACCTCCGCAGCTCCGTTTGATACCGGCTCTGTGTTCAGGTACGTCTCGGACACAGGCTGGCTCGATCCGACCCTCTTGTGCACAGTTCCGCTGGCTGCAGCCTCCTTTTTACTGCTGGGATCCTTCAGAGAGACCCGTTCATGCGGCCATCTCTCTCAGCGCCAAGCCACGCCCCTGAATTGCCTTTTTACCCTCTACTAAGCATCTGCCTATCACAAGGCATTATGGGAAAGGGGCTGAGAAGCTCAAGCGCCCTCTATTGGATGTAACAAATCCTCAATTTGCATCTAAACATCTAGTAGAGGGCAAAAAGGCAATTCAAAACTCTACACACCTATATGGTGCTCTCCCCAAGGAGATATATTCCCTTTTCTGAGCTACTCATTGCCTCCCACCATGCCAGCCAGCATTGCTCTGCTCTGCACTGATGAGGGGCAAAACCCCGAAACAGCTGTTGTATGCAGATGAGTGATACTGACCTGGCTAATATACCTTTTTAGAGTTGAGCCGAACCGTTTGGCAAAAGTTAAATTCAGCCCGAACTTTGCGTATTTTGCTTAGCCGAATATTTGCCAACGTTCGGGCTTGGGACCAGCATTTGGCACCTTATTCAGTTGCTTACTCCAGTTTTGGCAGTTAGCCAATCAGCCAGAGACATTGGAGGGGGGGGGTCAAAAACATCACTAGTGAAGGTGTAGGATTCTCATTGGCTGCTAAAATCACATGACTGTCTCAGGTGTATGTCATTGTGTTTCCTGCTGAACGCCATTAATCTCTGTGGTGAAAACACTGCTGCCTGTGTCTGCTGGTTTGCCAGCAGGCAGAAAAACCATTTAATAGCGAAAAGCTGCTAGTTAGAGTACTCGGCGTGTGGGGGGGGACAGCTAGCTTAGGGAATCAGACACATCACTAGTTAGGGAGTTAGGTAGTTTTGTATAGATATTCCATAGAAAACAATCTTTTTATAATTACATTTGCCCATTGCAAAGTATAGGCATTTAAGAGCACTTGATTTGCTGTGAGGGTTCTTCACATTGTGTTTTTCAGAGATTTTTTTTTGTGCAGAACTATACGTTGTATTTGGCATATATTGATTTTAATCTATATAGGTAGGAAGGGATGTCTCCATTTTGGTTTCTTGACCTCCGCCACCTTCACAGGCTGCTATAAGTGCAGCATGTTTGCAAGGTTTGTGTCTTTTATTTTACTCTCTGGATAATGGAGGTCGGTTGACCCAATGAGAAGTCTGAATTTGGCTCTATTGAGAGGTAAAGATAGCGTAGGACCACCCGCCTTGAGATCACGTTGTGAGCCGTGGGTGGCTTAAACATTTTTTGAGCAAAACATGTGAACTAAGAATCTCAAGGTTTTTTTCATGTATGATAGATAGCATAAATGCTTCTTTGGAGGTTTCCATGTATTGTATGGTTCTTCCACATGACCCCATTTCACTGATATTCCATATAAAAAAATCTGTTTATAATCTTATTGCCCATTGCAAAGTATAGGCATTGAAGAACACTGTTGATTTGCGGTTTGTGGAGTACAATTCTTCAATAAGAGACTATGAACAAATCTTGACCTTTTTAATATTTATATTTTTGAACATTTAGCGGACTAGAGGTGGTAAGAGAGCGAGGAGGGGCGCAGGACACGGAGCTAGAGTTCCGAGACAAGGCGCTCTGGACAACACACAAGTGAACACATCGTCAGTGACAGGACAGTCAGGCCTGTCATCGCTTGGTCAGTTCCCAGTGCGTCTCATTTCTGAAGAGCAGCGCCAATCCATTCTTCAGTGGTTAACACACCCTTCATCCAGCAGTTTTACCTCATCTTCCTCTCAGTCAAGGGCACAAATGTCGTCATTATCATTGTTATCATCATCAGTCCAACCTGAAGCAAACACAGCCCAAATGTACAGACCACTGTGGATAATTCATATTCTGAAGTAGTCTTTAATGACACAATGCGAATGGTTTCAGAAGATCAAGAGGCCAAAGATGATGATTTTGTCTGCTGTGACGCCCAATCGCTGATGCTCTTGGAGGAGTCGAAAGAAGCCAGTCCGTCAGCAGAAATACTGAGCGGTCAGCAGTGCCTCGCAGTGCCTGTGGCTTCTAGCCCGCAGCTTGAGGATGTAGACTGTCAGGAAGAGGAAGTTACCTGTGATGATGACATTGTGGATCCAACGTGGTCTTTGGTAAACTGTAGCACATCTTCTTCATAATGTGAAATACACATTCCATCAGTCATCTATTAGCATCAGTCATCAGTCTGCAGTAATCATCTATTATCTGTTTCAGGCCCGATACAGCCAAATCAAATGGGGCCCACACCCATTACTACTTCCTATTTTTTAACATATTTGTGGGCCCCTTTTCAATTAGGGCCTATGACAGGAGTACTGCCCATACTGCCCTGTCGGCACCCCTGTCGGTAGCAGCCGCTAGGGGGCCCTACATCCTGAGGTGTCCCAAAAGCCACTTTGACACATAAAGAGACACCAGTATTGGAAATGGCACATGGTAACTGGCAGGGGTGCCAATAGGGCAGTACTCCTGTCAGGGGCCCTAATCAAAAAGGGGCCCAGTGATACCGTATGTTAAAAAACAAGAACTAGCAATGGTGGGGGCCCCATTTGATTTAGCTGCATGAGGCCTTGAAACGGTTAATAGATGACTGTCAGCAGCCCTGGCTACCACTGCACCCACTATAACTACGGCCCTGCCAACTGAACCTCCATGTTCCCCGTTGGGATGTTCTTGGTGCCACCAAATATAGGACATGTTCTTTGGCCCTGGTGAAAAAAGTGATAGGGGGCTCCTGTCAGTTATCATGTGCCATTTCCAATACCGGTGTCTTCTTATGTGTCAAAGGGGCCTCGTAGCAGCTGCTACCACTGTACCTGCTGTGGCTACACTGTCCTTATCATTTCAGTTAGCCATTGAAAGGAATGAATTATTTTAGCCTGTGAATTTTTTCTGTGACTCTTAGAGCCAAATTGTCTTCACTAAGTTTTTTCCACGAAATCCAGTTTAACGTTATGGAAGGTAATTCCAGCTTCTTCTCACCTGTGATACTATAAAAATTAACCTGATCATCATCTCCCAACCACTTTAATGGGGTTCGGCGTTCGATTCAAATTTTTTAGTGCGCGCTCATCACTATCCCTTTTGCTTTCATAAGACTCAGTGGGTCAAAAGCAAATTGAGGATTTGTTACATCCAATAGAGGGCGTTTGAGCTTCTCAGCTCCTTTTCCATAATACCTTATGACATGGGAGATTTTAACATCCTTATCAACACATCCCACTCAGCTGCCAGCAAACTCTTATTACTCTCTTCGTCCTTCGGCCTCTCTCAGTGACCTCTGGAGCCGCTCACAAAGAGGAACACACACAGGACTACTGGACCCGCTCACAGAGAGACACTCACTGTAGCTGCTCAAAAGTAGGGACACCCACTGGAGCTGCTCAAAAGTAGGGACACTCACTGCATGGCTGGAGCTAAATAGGGACACACACTGGACCCTGTCTTCACCCACCTCTGCCCCTTATCTAACATCTTAGACTTTTCTCTCCCCAAATCTGAGCAGAAGCTGCTTACATTCTCCATTCTGTCCCCTTCACCTGCCTCTCCTGTCCCGTACGTTATACCCCCCATGGGAAGTTTTTGGAGGTCTTAACCCCTACCCCTCTTATCCCATCCTTCTACCTCTCTATATCCTCATTTGATGACACAGATGTAGCTACTGCTTTCCGAAACACCATAATAAATCCCGTCGTGATTGGTTTGCCTTTCCCTCATCCCACACAGAAGCTGTTTAAACCCCAAAAAAACAACTCCGGGAAAAAAGGAAATCGGGCCCAAAAAAGGGCGGAGAGGGGCTTCCAAAATTTAGGGAACATCGGGGAAAGGGAAAACTTCCCTCCCCCAAAAGACCTTGTACAAAACAAACTTTCCTAACTTCATGTCTGCATTTCAGCTTTTGGCCAAATAGGATTACTTCACCTTTTTTTCTATCTTCTCGGGTCCATCAAACCAAAAGGCAATTTATTTAACACCTTTCAACCCTCCTCCACCCTTTTTTTCTCCCTTCCAATCTCTCATTCAGGAATGATTTTGCCACTCACTTTTTTTAAACACTTTTTAACCCCTCATCAAAAAAAAAGTTCCACCCCACTGCCCCATACTACCCCCTCAAACCCGGAAACAATCCACAGCACCCACCTCTAAACTGGCACAGTCCCTACCGCCCACCTCTATAATTCAAACCCCCCACCGCCCCCTTTACACCTGAAACAATTCCCCACCGTCCATTTTTAAATAATGGCAAAGGTCCCTACTGCCCAGTATTTTAATGGCACGCCCCCTACCACCCACCTTTACCCCACGGGTCCAAGTCACACACCTCTATAACAGCACAGCTCCCACCATTCATCTCTATACCTGGGGCACCCCCCTCCCCTCACCTTTTTAAAACCTGCGCACTCCCTCCCGCTCACCTCTATCCCTTTGCCCAGTCCCCTCCTGCCAACCTCTATACCTGCAGAGTCCCTACCACACACCTCTATTTTGGCACAGTCCCTACCACCCACCTCTATACTTGTAGAGTCCCTATTGTTTACCTCTATAATGACATACCCCCCCCACTCTGAACCTTTATACCTAACCAAGTTTCCCACTGTCCATTTTCAATAACGGAAACAGCCCCTTCCCCGTTTCACCTCTATTAGGGGCAAAGCCCTCCCGCTCAACTCTATACCAGCCCCAGTTCCCACCCCCCCCTTATACCTGCAAGTCCTCCCCCCCACCTCTATATCGGAAACATTTTCCCCACCACACACCCTCAATACTGAACGCCCCTCCGCCCACCCTTTTTTCAGTACAGTCCCAAACCCCCCCCACCTCTAAACCTACGCAGTTCCTCGTTTCCCTCCCCTTTTAAATCCCAGCGGGAATTTACCCACCACCTACCTCTATACCTGCACAGTCACCACTGTTCATCTCTGAAATGTTCTTCACCCTTAACCTGCTTCTCCCTCGTTACTCATGGCGAGCTTTCCTCTCCACTCTCCAAATCCAAACTCACTACCTATAATCCTGACCCCACCACATCAAAGACCTTATTGTTGTTATCATCCCAGCCCCCATCCATCTTTTCAACCTATCATTAACCTCTGGCATCTTCTCCTCCTCCTTTAAACATCACAATCTACAAATTAGTAAAGGAGTTACTATTGGTTGGTGCTGTGGATGTGAGGGTGCATGGCTGCTTCCAGGAGGTCTCTGGCAGTTGAACCTAGACCAGCACCATATAGGTTGGGGCCCCAGAATCTTGGAATTTTAAAATTTGGGTTTTTAATTTTGTTCACTTTTTTTAAAATATGGTTTTATTTGGAAGCTAATACTTTTTTGGAAATTCCGGGCTGCCTTAGTCATAGAAAAATGTTTTTGTGTAAAACTAAAAAAAAATTCAATTTTCATACCCCAAGGGTTTGCTGGCCCCTTTAATCAATATGGTGTTTGGTCATGAAAACCATCAAACCCACCCTTAATAAATCCCTGACCCCCCTCTGTCCAAAATGTAAACCCCATCTCAATACTTCCATTTGCCTCAAAACTCCTTGAATAGCACATCTATCTTGAACTGTCCCTCTATATTTCATCCAACCTTTCTTGATTTGCGGGTTTTCCCAAATTTTTCCCCAAACTCTAAAAAAACGCCCCAACCAAATCACCAAGGGACCTGGGGGGATGCAAAAAGGCCCTCTCAGCCCCAAAACGGCCCCTTCTCCTCTTAGACACTGTTGACTATAACCCCCTTTTAAAAATCAAAGTAAATCCCTCAGAAACCCCAAACTTAGCTCTTTTCCCGGGAATCTTTCTTAAACTTCACGGGTTTGGGAAACGTTTTTTTGTCTCTCCCCGGCTTCCCCCCAACCACCTCCCTCCTCTCACCCGCTCTCTGTTGGTGTTCCTCAGGAGATAGTTCTGTGTCCTCTACTCTTCTCTATCTCCACACTTGGTCTGGGTCATCTCATAGCATCACATGGCTTTCAGTATCACCTGTATGCTGATGAAACCCAACTATACTTCTCTGGCCCAGATATTAAATATCTGCTTTTCAGGATCCCAGAATATCTATTGTAAAATTTTCCTCCTAAAATTTAAAATGGGGGAAAAAAATTTGAAAATTTTTCCAAACCCTTTCCCCCCTCAACCTGATCTCTCTATCACAGTCTGCAAGTCCACTACCTTAGGGTAAACTCTGACTCCTCCCCATCATTCAAACCATTTATCTAAGCCCTTACCTCTGCCTGCCGCCTCCACCTGAAAAACATTTCTTGAATCTGCTCACTCCTTAACGTCGACACTACAAGCATGCTAGTCCATGCCCTTGTCATCTCCTCATGCTACTCCTCAGAAAGGATTGCAGTGCTTGATGGATACGCACTCCACTCAGTCTACAGCAACAGGACGGAGGTTGGAGAGGTGCCACTGCAATTTATTTGCAAGAGAGCTTCCTAGGTTTCAGTTTGTAGTTTTGTGAAGCACAAGCTGAAAAATGCCCTCCTCTGAGCGTTCCGCCCTTTTGGGACAAAAAGTCTTCAGTGCAGCCCTTTGCCCAAAGAATCCTCCCCATTTTCCCAAATTTTCTTACCTGCTTTTTTTTTTCCTTGGGGTCCGAGGGGAGCAATAGCCAAATAATAAAATTTAAATTTTTCAGTGAATTTTGCGTTTTTTCACACCAGGTGGGGGTAAATGTCTCTTTTACGTGAGGAGTTCCCCCGGCTTTCTACTTCTTTTTGTTTCCTTGAGCTCAAGAAAATTTCAGGTAAGCCCAAAAATTTTGGGGCCCTTTTTTTTTCTATTTGTAAAAAAGGGGAAAGTTTTCAAATTTTATTTAAAAAATTTAAACCCTTTTTTTATAGACATCTCATGTAAGTTCCCCAAGGGTATTTGCCACAAAGGGGTCGATCATTTTTACAAAAAACCCCTTTTCAAATTTTATGGGGGGACAAATTTTGGCGGTTTTATCAAATTGCTGCCTGGGGAAGGAAAAATGATAAAAAAAAGGAGAAAAAGTGATGTTGCCATTTTTAAACCCATGGGTAACCAAAGCAAAATGGGCCCAAAACCGGGGTTTTTCAATTTTTTTGGGTGCTGTTGTTACTAAAGGGTTAAAACAGCAGAAACACTGGGGTTTCCCTTTCCCCGTCCCCCCCAGCGAGTGTAGCCCTTTTTATGTTCCCCGCCAAAAGAAATAATCCCCCCTACATAGAACCTTACTGGAACTAGTAAAATTTTTTTGTTTTAAAAAAGGGGTTTGGGATCTCCGAAAAACCGAATAAACAATTCATGCCCAAAAAAACCCAAGACTATGCCCCATTTTAAAGAGTTCTATTTAAAAATGAACTAAAACAAAGGATACAAAAAAGTTCCTAAGGGGGACAGGTGAAGATATTTTTCCCTTTTAAAATTTATTGCAGTTACTCTTCTAGTGACAATTATCAATTTTGATCCAGACCATTTTAAAATATTTCAGGGAACCCACATATGGGGGCAGTCCAGTCCTTTTAGAAGTGACACGTAGCTCCTACAATTTGGGTTTTCCACCCCCGGCCCCACTTCCTACAATCTTAACATTAAAAAAGGCTTCTTTTCCTAAAATGACCTCTATTATGTTCCCCCAACCCAAATCCTGGATAAAACATTTCCCCTATACCCGACCATGGAAAATTATTTCCTCCCTGTGTGATTCTCAGATGTTTTTGTACAGGAAAAATTTTATTTCCCTTTGTGGAATTCTTACATGACGAAAAAGAATTATTTTTTTGACTAAACGAGTTAGCACATTCTGAACATGAAAATGGTTTCTCTCCTGTGTGAATTCTTAGATGACAAACAAGATGTGATTTCTGACTAAACGAGTTAGCACATTCTGAACAAGAAAATGTTTTCCCACCGATGTGTATTTGAAGATGTTTAGCAAAATTTGATTTATCTTTAAAACTTTTTCACAATCTGAACATAAAATAGGATGCTTCCCCCTGGGGAATTTTTCTGAAGTGGGGACAAGATTTGATTTAAAAATTTTAAAATTTTCCCCCCATTAAAGGGAAAAAAAAAGGGAAATTTTGCCCCCGTGTGGATTTTCTGATGTGTAATTTAAATTTCCCGAAATTTCGGAAAAAAAAACCCCTTTCCCCCTTCTAGGAAGTTTGTAAAATTTCATCCATAAAAGTAAACTGGTAAAACGGAACAACTTAAATTAAGAAAATTTTGGGTCAAGATGGATAGTAAAAAAATTGAGGGCTAAAATACTTCATTCCTTTCAATGGACCCAATGAAAAAGATGAGGGTAGTGGCAAGCAAAAGCGTGGCGATAAAGGGGGTGCAGCGGGAGCCCGCTGCTATTTTGGGGCCCCGCCCCTGAGGGGCCCAAAAACCCCCTTTGAACATGGAGTTTTAGGACGGTGTATTAACAATTATGAATCCCAAAACTGCAAAAAAAATTTTTTGGGGCACTGAGTATGATTTAGTAACCCAAGCATTCTGTATAAAATTATCCAAGTATATGAGAGTTGGCGTTTGTGAGCCTGCAAATGTTACCAAAAAACAGTTTCGGGGTAGGGGAAAGTGCCCCACATACCAAACCCTAACTATTGCTTTCATGAGGGGAAAATTTATCTAACTAACAACCCTAAGAGCAGTCTGTTTTGTACGGGAAGTGAGCTGAAAATGGCATTCAAAACAATGCAGTGAATTCTTAAAAAGTATGTAACGGTCATGTGATTTTTGCATCCAATGACAGCCCTCCACCCTCGCAATGTTTTTGTTGATACTTCTCTGTGCTTTTCACTGTTTTGGGATGGCTGCCAAAAGTGGCGGGGTCAAATTTAAACTTTACTCAAAGGAACAGAAAAATGTTCGGTTCATTCTAAAATTCGGAAGTTCACTAGAACTTTTATAAAAAACAATTCTAAACCTACTTTTTGGTCCCTAAATTTTCTGGCCTAGAGGCCTTGGGCAGCTGACTGGCATTGTGCTTTTTAGTGGATAATTTTTCATTGTAGAACTTTAATTTTATCCCTTGAATCTTTATTGCCAAGTCAAGTCCAACCCGGAGGAAGGGTTTCACAAAATTTTGGAAACCCGAAAACCATTTGAAAACCCAACAAACAAGATGAGATCGGCTATACTCCACTGCTGCAGGAGAGATGAGGGGAAGCTTCATTCATCAACTATGAGTATTTCCGGGAAACTCAGCTTATTACTTGATCATCCAGTGGGAGGTTCGCCTTCCCTGGACCCTCCTGGGAATAGAGGGGACGGGGAAATCTCTTGGTGGATTTCTACTACGGATCCCCTCTATAGGACATTTTAGGGATGAAACTATTGTTTCTTTTTTTGGGTCAGAGATGGGGATCTAGGTGACCCCCCCCCTCACACCTTGTGTCCTCATAAAAAAAGAGGGCTCCTCTTACACGGGGTGTGAAGAAAAAGCAACATCCTGCCCTTATAAAAACCCGACCAGACAATGAACAATTCTGCTCCGACACTTTTATCCCTTGGGGTTTAATGTCCCCCGCATTCTTAGCAGCGCTCACCCCTTAGTCAGCAGCTCAGTCTTCTGCTGCTGCCTAGGGTGTTCTGTATCAGTCGTGACCTTTAAAGACCATTTTCCTTCACAGAAAACTTTCCAAAAGGCCGAAACTATTTGGTTAGATGTATGCTATTGCCCTTTTCAGTGTGAACCTATGCTTGCGTTTTCAGAGTATATTTTGAAGTTTCACAGCT
>JAODAL010086162.1:0-10342 GCA_025379985.1 Phyllomedusa bahiana
GGGAAAGGAAGACATCTGCGAGCTCTCAGACAGTTCACAAGACTCCATATCCTTTCTTCCTCTCCTTCTTCTCTCGTCCCATTATTTCCTCATTTCTTTAAATCTCTGCTCTCAAAACGGAAAGGCAAATTTCCAAGGCCAAAACCTGCAATGCCGACTTTCAGGCTTTTGGCTTTGGGTTTGGTTTGGGTTAAAGTGTTTCTTCTACTCCCAAACCGGAAGACAGAAGGCTGGCTGCTAGACTGGCCGCTGAAAGGCTGCGGGTCGTCAAACTGGCGGAAGGAGAAGGGGTTTGGGATGGTCTCTGTTGGTGCTGGTGGTACTCGGGCAAGGGTGGAGGCTGAAGGGGAGGCTGATCCCGATCATGATCTGAGAGACATGGGCAGCTGAGGACGCTTGGGGGTGGCGGAGGAGGAGGCCGGAGACAGAGGGTGTGACAGTGGTTGGAGCCCGGCTCGTCTGGCCTTTTTTGGCCAAGTTTCCCTCCATTTCAACTCATGCATTCGCTGCATGTGACTAACATTTTGGGTGGTGGTTAACCACCTAAGGTTCTTGCCTCTACTTATGCGTTTACGGCAAAGGCGGCATATACATCGCTGGGTAATCAGAGCTTGCTCAAAGAAGGCCCAGGCTTGAAGGTCCTGGACTTTTTGACGCAATAAGCGAGGAGGGGGTTTGCCTGACCGTGGCTGGCGGAATCATATCAGCGATTTCTGCGACCGCCCCCCTCCTTTTTTGAGGCGGGAGCCATACTGACACTACCCCATCGTCTTCCTCCTTTCCAGTGATGAAGCGCTCGCAAGCAAATTCTGCTGAAAAGACCACGTTGGATCCGCAATGTCGTCATCATCATCATCAACACAGGTGACTTGGTCGTCCTGACATTCTGATCCAGGAACTGCGGGCTACAAACAAGAGGGACTGCAAGGGGTTGCCGACGCCCGGGATTTTTGCCGATTGACCGCTTCCTTCTCCTCCTCTGATGGCATCAGTAAACTGGGCGTCAGAGCAGAGAAAATCATCCCCCTTTGGCCTCTTGATCTTTTAACATGCTTCTGACCCCAACCGCATTTTTCATCAAAGAGGTCTTCAAAAAATGGATTATCCCAGTGGTGGTACAACGGTTGACATTTGGGCTGCTTCATGTTTTGGGGGATGCTGGTGATGCTGATGACGACATTGTGGCGTGACTGGGAGGACAGGAGGTAAGACTGCTGGATGCAGGTTGCATTAAAACCCCTGAAGGACAGATTGGCGACGCTGTTGTTTACTGAGATTCACAGGGCCCGGGCCCAGCGATGACAGGCCTGACGGTCCTGCAACTGACGACCGCTGGCATGTGTGTTGTCCCCCAGCACTGGAAGGAGCACCTTCTCTTGTACCTTCTCCTCCATGTCCTACCCCCTCTTTGCTTGCTTACCACCTGAATTCGCTCCATGTTCAGAAATAAAAAAAATTTAGAAGGTATGGAAGAGTTTTTTGGGAAAGTCCTCTAAATTTAAAAAACGGCAAATCACAGCTATTCTCAAATCCCTCAAATCAAAACAAAATTGCTGGATCAAAATTAACTGCAAAGTAAATTTAAAAAACAAAGCTGGCCTGCGCCAAAGTGAAAAAACACTATCTGAAATGTATTCGGGTAAAAAAGGAATTTTTTGGGACCTATCAATTCACCTGTGGTGAAAACAAAATTGCTGCATTCAAATTTAACTGCAAGGTAGCTCTATCAACAAAGCTGGCCTGCGCCAAAGAGAAAAAACAGGAATCTGAAATGGATTCGGAGAATAAAGGGTAATGTTGGCACCTTTCAATTCACCATTGGTGACTACAAAATTGCTGTATTCAAATTTAACTGCAAAGTAGATCTATCAACAAAGCTGGCCTGCGCCAAAGTGAAAAAACACGTATCTGTAATATATTCTGGATAATAAAAGGTTTTTTTTTGGCACCTATCAATTCACCTGTGGTAACTACACAATTGCTGGATTCAAATTTAACTGCAAGGTGGCTCTATCAACAAATCTGGACTGGGCAAAAGTGCCAAAAACACGTATCTGTAATGTTTTCAGATAATAAAAGGTATTTTTTGGCACCTATCAATTCACCTGTGGTGACTAAAAAATTGCAGTATTCACATTTAAGTGCAAAGTGCCTCAATGAACAAAGCTGTAGTGCGCCAAAGTCAAAAAAACACGTATCTGAAATTTATTCGGATAATACAACGTATTTTTGGCACCTATCAACCTGTGCTGACTACAAAATTGCTGGATTCTAATTTAACTGCAAGGTGGATATATGAACAAAGGTGGAATGGGCAAAATTGAAAATGAACACCTATCTGAAATGTATACTGATAATTAAAGTGGAGCTTTGCACCTAAACAAGGACCTGCAGTTACTAGAAAAGATGTGTATCCTAATATAAGTTATAGAAAACTGTTAATAATAAAGCTATTGCAGTGCAATGTCTACACTAAGTCTTGGTGAATTTTATCCAGTATTCTTTATAGAGCTTGTCTGTGTTCGCCCGCGGGGGCCCCCCTCCGCTCCCCCCCCGTGACTTTACAGCGGTAGATGCTCCTTTAAAATTCTCTACCTAACTACATAAAATCTTCCAATCTCTAATCTAACTAAGTTGTAAGGATCACAGCTAACAGTAGAGCTTTCTCTGTGAAGAAATAGAATAATTTCGCTGAGCTGTTTGGACACAGGCAGAGCGCACGTCCTACTGCTCTGAGATGCTGAGAGACACTGAGGCTGAACAGGAAGGGCTGTTCTATGTAAAACGAGGTCATGTGATTTTTCCAGCCAATCGCAACCATACACATCCCAGTCATGACGTCGCACACACATCTCACCCTTCTCTATTCTATAAGCTGATTGCCGGCCGTCAAAATGAAGGAAGCGCCGAAAATGGCGCGATCTTAATAGATGATGCAAATTTCAAACTAAATTATCGCATGATCTAAAAATTTCGATCAACATAAAAAAAAACTGTTGGCGATTTCATACTGTCGAATAAATAATCGCTCAACACTACTTGTTAGATAAAATAACATTCTGTTCTGAGGCTGCCAGCAGTTCTGTGTGATGAGATCATTCCTGCTATCAGATAAGACCAAGAGCAGGGAAGAGCAGGGCAGAGCAGATTGGTAACCTAGAGATACCTGAGTGCACTCAGGAGATGATACAAATCACTTCTATCTCCTCAACAAAGAAAATAAACAGAGCAATCTATTTGGGAAATGTCTTAATTTACTGTTCCCTACATGTCGAAAGCAAATCTTTGTAGGCGGTCATCCCCTCTGAAGGTTTTTAGGTCTTATTAGGGTTTAATTACTCTCACTGGTGGGCCCAAGGAATGAGCTCTAATGGTGGGCTCCAAAAACACAACTTTACTGGTGGCCTCACGAATTTCACGTCTACTGGTGCATTCTAAGAATCACCTACACTGGTGGGCCCCCAGAATCAACTCCACTGATGGGCCTCAAGAGTCAACTCCACTGGTGGGCCCCAAGAATCAAGTCTACTGGTGGGCTCAAAGAATCAACTCCACTGGTGGGCCTCAGGAATCAACTCCACTGGTGGGCCCCAGGAATCAACTCCACTGGTGGACCCCAGGAGTCAACTCCACTGGTGGACCCCACAAATCAACTCCACTAGTGGGCTCCAAGAATAAGCTCCATTGGTGGCCCCTTTAATCATCTCCTCTGGTGGACCTCAAGCATCATCTCCCCTGGTGGATCCCAATAATCAACTCTACTGGTGGGTTGCAAGAATCAACTCACTGTGGTGGGCTCCAAGAATCAACTACACTGGTGGCTCTAAGAATCAATTCTACAGGTGGGCTCCAAGAATCAACTCCACTGGTGGGCTCCAAGAATGAGCTCCATTGGTGGCCCCTTTAATCATCTCCACAGGTGGCTCCAAGAATCAACTCTATTGATGGGTCCCTATAATCTTTTCCACCAGTGTCTCCAAGAATCAGCTAATCGGCGGGGGGCACCCAAGAATCAAATCCACTGGGGAGCTCCAAGAATAAACCCCACCGTGTGGACCTAGGTACCCAGTCGGCCAGTTAGTCAGTCGATAGAAATAAGTTAAATTTTAGGACCACGCCCCCGGCATCGCGCTCGTCATGTGATTTCTTTTGCCCGTGGTGATGTTTTTTAGCATTAGTTCTGAATTCTGGTGACTTTCAGGTTTGCTGCTCCAGCTCTGAATTTCTTTTTCTTTTTTTTTTTAACTTTTTTTAAAATATAAAATGTCATCAATGTGGGTTAATTTGTCTCGTAAAATATTCATAGTATTTTTATACTGATAATGTCTCCTTCAATTAATTTCAATGATATCAGTTTAATTCCACTTAATTCAACATTTCCTTCCAACTTCGTTATGAAGTCGCAGCACGGGTCCGGACGTGTTTAGAGGGGCAGCAGAAACCTTTACAAAAATGGATCCTTGTGCCTATGTACCCCAATGTGCCCAATGGGGTAAGTCTGTTGGGGCTCTGTTCACAACACACCATGGCTTATGTCAGAGCTATGCATCTGGAGCATTCCCCGACAGTATAAACTAGATGCTTGCACTAAGGTTGAAATCCATGGGAGCGTTACAACCACCTCTCCTAGTGGGGTCCCATCCCTGATATACTACGGGTTCCAGAGAGGGCACCCCCTAGTGATGCAGCTAGTTTAAAATTTTGGGGTTCTGGTTTTTCCTCTCTGATTCTTAAGTTTCATAACTTTGTGAGTTTTAAGTCTACAGATTTTTGTAGGGCCTTGTTTTGTGCTGGATAAGATGTGGCTTTGGTGTCATTGACCGTATCAAATAATGTACAGGGAAATCCCCAAAAATTCTACGTGGGTTAAAACATGAACCCCTTTTCCCCCTTCCCCCAAAAAATTGCGCCATTTTTGTTGGGTTTTGTTTTTTTCATGGCGTTCACACTTCAGTATCAATGATATGTTATCTGTTTTCTGCAGGTCAGAACAATTCCTTTATCACATTTGTAGGGTTTAAGTTACCTATTAGTTACTTTAGCCTTTTAAATCTGCGCGGCGTTGCCATTTTCTGCGGCCAATAACTTTTTTTTTTTTGTCCTCATAGACCTGAGTGAGGGCTCGTTGTTTTCGAGCTGAAGTGTAGTTGTTCTTCATGATATTCTGGGATTCAGGTGAATTTTTACTCAAATTTACTCAAATTTTCAAATCACCAAGTTAAAACAATTTATTAGGCAATGGTATTTTATTTTATTCTACGGTGTTCAGAGCACGGGCTAAATTATGTTATATTTAAAGGGTTTTTATCTCTACAAAAATCATATCTAAGATTTATGGGACAGTAAAAAATAAGCACTTTTTTGTTTAAATTGGTTTGCATTACCTAAGTCACTTAGTATAGTAGATATGAGCTTTACTGTGCATCAATAGCTATTTTTTGCAGCTGCTTGTTGGGACACGCCCCTTTTTCTGTGATTGGCTAGATGACATTTCATTCAGCCTGTTGGGACACACCCCCAGTTGGATTCCGCCCCTGGACACACCCCCTGCACAGTGATTGGCTGACTGACCTTTCATTCAGTCTGTTGGGATCCGCCCCCAGACAGGAAACGCCCCTGACACGACCCCCTGCACTGTGAATTGGCTGCCCTGCACACCTCTGTGTTTACTCCCCTCTTGAGCTGTTTTTAAAAAAAAGTAAAAAACCGGGTTTTTTTGAGAGGGGCTGCTGGGGGTGTATAATTTCCTCCCCATCCCCTAAAGGGGAACAAAACTGGGGAAAATTTTTGAATGTTTAACTCATTTGATCCCCCCAATTTTAAACCCCAAGTTTTTTTATTTCCCAATGCCCCCCTCCTTTTAAAACCCCGTCACACCGTCTCCCCCTGATTTAAAGGGGGGGGGAGGGGGGTGGGGCAGTTTTGCATTCCTCATATGTGTTTTTATTTTAAAGGGTTTGTGTATTAAAAATGGTTATAGCCCCCGCAAGGGCTTGTGGAAACCTTAGCTGAAGGCTCTGCGACAAAAAGAGGGAAAATTGCAGGAGGCTGCATTGCCCGCATGTATCCTCTCCAAAACAAACCTTCCCTGCTTCACCCCACAAAGTTTATGTCAAAAACTCTTCAGTTTAGGGGGACCCCCGCCCCTGCCCAAAAAAGACCGCCTGCTGAAAGGAGAGGGCTAAACCCCCGGATTTCAAATTCCCAAACTCAAAAGAATTAGCTGAAGAGCCCCCCCAACACCAAAAAAAATTTTTTTACAAAAAGCCTTTTAAAAAGTTTGGCCCCCTATCGGATGAAGGTGCCCCCAATTATCCCGTATTTTTTAAATTTTTTTGTTTTTTATTTGTAAAGTAAATTTTAAATTTTTTAAAAATTTTTTTATTTTTTTTAAAATTTTTCTCTTTTTTTTAAGGTTTTTTTTTTTCTACCCTTTTGTCCTTCCTTGGGGCCCTTTTTTAAGCCCACCCGCTTGGGTGTTTGTCCTTTTGTACGGCCGGGGTGATGTTTTAAAAGGTTCTAAATTTATACCCATAGTATCCAGTCTATGGCCTATGGGGGGTTTCACCAATATGGAAGGGTTTGCAGGCAGCCCTGCGATCCGGGGAGGGGTGAAGGTTTCCCCAATTGGGGGGCTGCGATGGATGGGGGGGGCTCCGCTTACTTATCAATTTTTTTTCACAATTACCCTTTGGGGTCCAAAAAAGGTTAAATTAGTCAGGATCGGGGGTTTTGGGGGGGGAAGTTTTTGAAACCCCAAAAACCGGGAAAGGGGTTTTTTAGGGCCCTTTTCTGTGCCGGAATCTGTTAGTGATTTTAAATGCCCTCAGAAAACAAACGGAGGGAAGGGGGGGGAGGGCCCGCCGAAAAAAAAAACCTTTAAAAACCCATAGAAACCCCGCGAGATTAATTTCGGGCCGTCCGTAATAAGCAGATGGCCCCATTTGTTTCCCCAAAAAACCCAAAATTAAAGGGGCAGGGGGAAAAGGCCCCCGCGGCCCTTAATGAGGAGAAAATATGCCCCGGCTTTATTTTCTTTTCCTGGTTTTTAGCTGTGAAATTTAAATTTTTTGTATATTTGGGGAGGGGCCCCCGGCCCGGGGGGAAAATAGCGGCATATGGAATTTAATTTTCCTTGGGCTTTAAAAAATTCCAAGAGATAAAAAAAAAAACGGAAAAAAGAAGGAAGGGAAACCACGGGGGAAAAAAAAAGGAAAAAAGCGGAAACTGGGCGATTTTTAAATTTTAAAAAGAAAAAAAAAGAGCCACCCCGGAGGGAGACGCCGCCCCGCGCTACCGGGGGGAGCGTTGTTTACCCGGCCCCAGAAGAAAATTTACCCTACCCCCGATACCCCGGGCCCCCAAAAAAATCACATACCCCGCCCAACCCGGCCCGAAAAACATCAAATAACCCCCCGATATCCGGCCCCAAACCTCACATTCCCCCCCGTTTCCCGGCCATAAAACACATTATTTTTATAATAAAACCCCCGCAAAATTAATTTTGGGGTTTTTCCAAAAAAGGGGAAAGGGGGTTTGGGTTATCTGGGGGGAAAACTGGATGTGTTTACCCCTGGGGGAGGTGGCTTAACCCGGGGAGGATGATGATTTTCACACAGTGAGGGGTGGGCTTAAACTGTGGAAGGGCTGATGGGTTTCAAAACCCGTGAGGAGATGGTTATCTGGGGAGGATGATGATTGGGCAAAACAGTGAGGAGGTGGTTAATTTTGGGGGGGATGATGATGTCCACTGTTTAGGGGGGGGGGGCCCCTTTTTGGGGGGGGACTGATGATGTCCCCACAAAATGAGGAGGTTTGGGGTTATCTGGGGGGAATGGTGATGTCACAAAAAGTGAGGAAGGTGGGCTTATTGGAGGGAAATGGTTTATGCACCCCAGTGAAAGGGGGTGGGCTTTTCTGGGGAGGAATGATTTATGTCAACAGTGGGGAGGGGGGGCTTACTGGGAGGACTGATGATGTCACACAGTGAGGATGTGGACTTATCTGGTGAGGACTGATGATGTCACACAGTGAGGAGGTGGGCTTATCTGGGGGGGGAAAAATGGGTGTTTTTCAGCAGTGAGGAGGTGGTTATCTGGTGAGGACCCGTTGGGGTGTCACACCGTGAGGGGGTGGGCTTTTGGGGAGGAATGATGATGTAAAAACAGTGAGGGGGAAATGGTTAAACTGGGGGGATGTTTATTTTCCCCCAGTGAGGAGGTGGGCTTATTGGGGGGGATGATGATGTCATAGATTGAGGAGGTGGGTTTATTTGGGGAGGACTGATGTCACACAGTGAGGAGGTGGCTTATCTGGGGAGGGATGATGATGTCACACAGTGAGGAGGTGGCTTATCTGGGGAGGAGGGCTTATCTGTGGAGGACTGATGATGTCATACAGTGAGGAGGGGGCTTATCTGGGGAGGACTGATGATGTTTACACAAATTTAGGGGGTGGCTTATTTTGGGGCCCGGGCTGATGATGTCACACTGTGAGGGGGTGGGCTTATCTGGGGAGGACTGATGATGTCACACAGTGAGGAGGTGGGGGTTTATCTGGGGAGGACTGATGATGTCACACAGTGAAAGGGGGTGGCTTTTTCTGGGGGGGAATGATGATGTCCACAGTGAGGGGGTGGGCCCTTTTTTGGGGAGGACCCGTGATTTTTAAAGGTGAGGAGGTGGGTTTATTTGGGGAGGAATGATGTCACCCCAGTGAGGAGGTTTGGGGTTTTCTGGGGGGGGATGGGTGATGTTTAAAACGTGGGGGGGAGGTGGTTTTTTGGGGGAGGACGGGGTTTTCTGTGGGAAGGGACTGATGATTCATACAGTGAGGTTGGGGCTTATCTGGGGAGGACTGATGATGTCAAACAATGAGGAGGTGGGTTTATTTGGGGAGGACTGATGTCACACAGTGAGGAGTTGGCTTATCTGGGGAGGGATGATGATGTCACACAGTGAGGAGGTGGCTTATCTGGGGAGAATTTTATGGTTTTTCAAACAGTTTAGGGGGGTGTTTTATCTGGGGCGGACTGATGATGTTTACACAGTGAGGAGGGGGGCTTATCTTGGGGGGGACTGATTTAAGTCACACAGTGGGGGGGTGGCTTTATTGGGGAGGAATGATGATGTCACACAGTGAGGAGGTGGCTTATCTGAGGAGGACTGATGATGTCACACAGTGAGGAGGTGGGCTTATTTGAGGAGGAATGATGATGTCACAAAGTGAGGAGGTGGCTTATCTGGGAAAGACCCGGGTTATGTCCACATTTAGAAAAGGGGGCTTATCTGGGGAGGACTGATGATGTCACACAGTTTAGGGTGACTTCTCCACCCCCCGGTGATTAACCCCATGGGCTTGGTTTCTTTCCCTTTAATGACTGGGCCCTTTTCCCCCTCCCGGGGAATGACCCCTATGACTTGGGGCCCGTCCCTTTTTAAAAATGAAACCCTTCCCCCTCCCGGGGGGAAAGAACCCTATGGGCTTGGGTGCTGTCCCCCTTTTAAAAAAATGACCCTTTCCCCCCCCGGGTAAAGACCCCCATTTACTTGGTGCTGTCCCTTTTTTTGGGGCCCGACCCCCCCAAAATCCTGGTGGTTGGGCCCCCCATGACCCTTTGGGGCTGTCCCTTTAATGGGGGTGAAACCCCCCCCCTCTTTATGATGACCCCTTTTGGGCTTGGTGCTGTCCCTTTAATTTACTGACCTCTTCCCCCTCCTTGGTTTTAAAGACCCCCTATGACTTGGCGCTGTCCCCTTTTAAAGATGAACCCCTCCCCTCCCGGTAATGCTCCTATGGGCTTGGCGGCTGTCCCTTTTTAAAGATGATACCTTCCCCTTTCGGAATGACCCCCTTTGACTTGGTTGCTTTCCCCCTTTTTTTTCTTTGGGACCTTCCCCCCTTTCCCCCTTTATGACCCCCTTTTTTTGGCACTGTCCCCCTTTTCTTAAAGGGCCCCTCCACCCCCCTGGGGGATGGGCCCCTTATGACCTTTTGTGGTTTTCCCTTTTAAGGGGCTGACCCCCCCCCCCTCCCCGTGATGACCTCTGGGCTTTTGGTTTCTATTCCCTTTAATGGCCCGAACCCCCCCCCCAACCTGGGGGGTTTACCCCTATGACTTGGGGGCGGTCCCCCTTTTAAAGATGACCCCCCACCCCTCCCCCGGTGAAGAACCCCCATGACTTGGTGCTTCCCTTTTTAAATTTTGACCCCCTCCACCCCCCCAGTAAAGAATCCTTTGAAATTGAAGCGTCCCTTTAAAGGGTTTACCCCTCCCACCTCCCGGGGGATGGACCCCTAAAGACTTTGGAAACCAAATCCCTTTAAAGACTGACCCCCCCCA